>JASDQU010437586.1:49546-64291 GCA_032191745.1 Picea mariana | reverse complement strand
CATGACATAATCATAATATCATCTTGATAACCAAAAATGTGGATAACACCTAGTCCTTCATCTGAAACATATGGGAACAATTTTTGTATTCAAATCCTTCCTGAACATGATCAAACCTATAACCAGGTGAATGATACAAACGATTCACCACCTTCTCTCATCATAGTACCGTCTTCTACCACCACTATTGGAATTTGAAATCAATTCATTGAACCTCACTTTCAGCCTACTGATGTTCAGTCTAGAAAAAGAGAAAAAATGTTTAAACCCTTAAAGATGCCATCTACTCTTGATACTTACCCTCCCGAGTTTTTAGAATATCTGCCTCTTTTTGTTGGAAAAGATCATATTATAGCTGATAAACATTTGGGATCTTTTTAGAATGTCATTGACAATTTGGAAATTATGCATGAGGATGTTGTTATGAGGTTATTCACTAAATCTTTGGTTGGAGATGCTGCTTTGTGGTTTAAAAATCTAGAGTTTGGTTGCATTGGTTCTTGGGCTGAGTCATTTGGTTCATTTTCAAGGTACCAAGGAGAGAACAAATATCTTGACCAGTACTTAGCTGATTTTTATGATTTGAGAATAGGCGAGGATGAAGATCTTTCTATTTTCAACAAGAGATTTTATAGTTTTATTGCAACATGCCTTTAAATATCCGACCTCCTGAAGCTGTTGCTAAACTGTGTTATGTGGAAAATGTTGATTTTTCTTATTCTAAGTTTTCACCTTGCAACAAATGTTCATTGATGCTCAAGAGGTTTAGGAAAATATCAAAGCACATGGAAATTTTTCAGATCAAGTTAAGGATGAGGAGTGGAATGTAGACATAGCTGATAGTGAAAATGACCAAGAAGGATGCCACAAGGAGGAGTTGTCAGAGCATCCTGTTGAGGAGCAAGATGTTGTCTCTAATTTTGTTAATCATGATATTCAAGAAGCATTTTGTTTACCTATATATAATGAGTACAATAACTATGATGAGGCTGGTTTCCAAAAAATATCAGAAATATGCTTTCATCTAGAAAAGGATTCTTTTCAACAGTCTTATGAAAACATTCATCTCATTTATGATAGTTATGACCTATATCATAGGGAAAATTGTGACTTAGTTGGAGGTAAGTCATTTCACTTATTATTTTCTTCATTTAATATTTTGAAAGAAAAATTTGAAGTTGCTTATAGAGCAGAAAGAGTTGAGCTGCAAAATCACACAAGTTTTTTGGAACATAAGGATAACATTATAAGTAAACAAAAACCTTTGGATGTTCTTAGTGCTCCTATGGTTCTCTATATGGAGAATTTTATTGAGGTTGAAATTCATGATAAGGAAAATAATCATACTGTTGCCATTTGTTTTGAGAATGGTCTTGCATTTGAAAACTTAGAATAAGAAAAGTCAACATTTGAAGAAAAAGATATAATGAATAAAGAAGCTTGTATGTTTCTCTATACTTGTAAACAAGAAGGAAATATAGACACCGACTGTCCTTTCCTTTTTATCGATCAACAAGTGATATTAACACATATGCTTCAAGATCCTTTTGCATTTATGTTGGATACATAAGAGAAAGAGACCTTTATGAGTTACCTACAATCAGTGAGTGGAATTGGTTCTTCAAAGTGGATGCGTTTTCAGATTGGATTTAATTTTCAATTTGAATTTCCATTAAGTAGGGTTATGTAAGGAATTCAATCAGTAGACAAGTTCCTTGCATGGGTGCAATGGATTTTTAATGTCACCTGATCAAGCATCTTAGATATCATGTTAGAAGTAGGGGAATAATCCCATCATACGATATTTTTTGTTTCTTTTAGTTTATTGGTTTGTATTAGATCAAAAATAATGACTCATTTCCCAATGGATAAGGAACTGGAATTGGATGTTCTTGGAGCCTCACATGGAGGTCTCCATCCCCTGTGGAGCCAGATGTTAGCACATAGAATGTGTAGGGGGTCAAAACATCTTAGATTTGTTTTATTTTTGAATCATAAGGTTTTTTATGCCATAAGATTATTCATCATGAAAAGGATAATGGTCCTTATGAGTCACATTATTGATCTTTAAATCATCACCATGACATGTCCTGCCTCCAGTTGTACACAAATTTTCCTTTTTCACTTTCCAACTGTTTAGATGTTAAGTCAAAAGTTAGATGTATATGCTACAACTCACCAGGAAAGTTACCAGTGTACTTATGAGTACCTCACACACTCATCTTTCTTTATTGAAACTAAGAAACACGTCAAAGGGAATTTTATGGTTTTCAATGCCTTTATTTAATTAATTTTTTAAGGATTTTGTTAGAGAATCTCTAACAATTTCCTTTAAGTACGCTATTTGATTTTGAACTTGGGGTTGCAAACTGGTGCTATAAACTAGTTGAAGAAGACTGTTCAATATTTGATACCTTTCTCTAATACCATCTTAGCCTCACAAAGCACCAACATTAAATCCATATTTATCAGGAATTTCTTGAAGATTTTCATGCTGCTTAAAGGTTGAAAGAGGAGTTTGTGCTACTTAAATTATTTGCACTACAAACTGTTCAAGCCCATTTGTTTCCAACTCTCAAACCCACTTCTATGGCACTCTAAAATCTTCCCAATAGTAAAAACTGTTATCCTAAAATTACCTTATCATTTCATCTGCAAATCAACCGTTTGTCACACTTATATCTCAGCACTGTGAACTCATACTGTGTTGCTAAAACCCTGTTTTTACCTGTTTGCATTTTAATACAAATATTAGTGGCTATCCCTCTTATCCTTTATTTTGAAATTTGTTCCATGTCATATCATTGATGTGTGTAAGATTTAAGGCAAGGTTCCTAGAGAAGAGTTTTTTCCCCCTTCATAGGAAACTCAAGAATGTCTACAGGAAGAATAGAACCCACCAAGATGAAATTAGAAAATTGAAGGAAGAGTTACAACCTTTCATATAAGAATTGACAAAGAGAAAATTAGACATGTTGGCCAAGGTGGCTACCAGAAGAAGTTCCAAAACAAAATAATAAACACAATGATCTTCTAAAACCAACAACATTTTTATCAAATCTTTCAGTTGCACGCTTTTACAACATTAAATGAGAGTTATGAGTTTTGATCTAGACTTAGCATTTTGGTGGTTTTCTCCAAGGATATATCAAGATAATGAAGTTTTGTTGCATGTCTAGACTCCTGTCATAAGTTTTTAGGTGTTGAATCTTTTCAAAAATGAAAAAAGTTGTTATAGGAAAGTTTGCAGCGACTGGACTCACTGGCACTGCGAACTGGTAATTTAGGACAATTTGTAAGCAATTAACACACAATAGAGTCTTGTTTTGATAAAAAAAATTGAATCATGATATGGGTTCCTCCGAAATTTGGCGTGGAGGAAAAAATGATGTTTTCGACTTGATAACAAAACATTAGCCCGACCCATTTTATATTTTTGGAGAAATTATAAAAGCATCACCTACAAGAAAGTTCAGAGCGCATGTTGTGAAAGGCATTGCGAACTCTAACAGTTTGACAAATTTGAGCTATGGGAGCGCTGCCAACTATCAGGGAAGGATCAAATGGTTTCCCAGGAGTTATTTGGACATGAGGGACATGTGTTCCATCTCCATATGAAGTAGCATGACCTTTTTCAAAAGGCATTTATCACAATATACAAGATCCAAAAAATATGAATTTGTTATGTTTTTGTNTTGTTGGAATCTTTGTAACAGACTCCTAAATGGAGGAGTATCCTATGTAGCTCCTTGGTTTTGACCTCCTGAGGGTAGAGAGAGATAATTCACAATATATGAAGTGGATTTTTATAAGGAAAAGGTTGGATTCATGATCAAAGAGATGAGAGGGAGGGAGGAGCTGTTTAGTTGCTCATTTGTAAGACCGAGGGCCTATTTGTAATGAACGTTTCTGCGATTAAAAATTCATGAGATTTTTTTATCAGATGGTCTTATTTGTTTTCCCATTTATTTTGTATCTTATTTCTTGAATATATTGCAGGTTTTGAGGATCATAACTGTCATTGATTGATGGATTCATGAACAACATAGGATTTTTTGCAACTTTCCCATTAAATTATTGTTTATTGTTTAAGAAATATTTAATCTGTTTGCAGAAAGGATCTTTGTACAATGGATGGTATTTATTTTTTCATATTCACTATGCTTATACTCATCATTATATATCCCCTTTGTCTGGTATACAATTTGATTTCCTTTGATCTATAGGATGTTATGACTCCATGCCCAATGGAATGCCTCTGGAGACAATTTTTTGCCCTCTCCCTTTCTTTCCCAGTATTGTTGATCCACCTACTCAAACCAATTCAATCCATTTATATTCTGATGGGTACTAGGATTACACCTAAAACTGTCTAGGTGTGACCTCTAGTGCTAACACGAGGAAAATTCAAAGGATTCTTTTTATGCAATTTGTCACAACGTGGTCATTCCAATTCATGAAATTATCTATGGTCAACCTCCCCCTAGAATTTAAGAACAAATTATTGGGAATTTAGGTGATATTGTCGATTGTTACATTGAGTAAATATTCTCTTACATCAAAGTGTTCATTTTCTTCACATCTCCACATTCTCTTCCCATATTCTTATCAGACAGACTTGTTTGTAGAGAAGTAGCATATCAAATAGTTTCAGGAGGAATTACCAAAGAAATGAAGGCTGCACAGAAAAGTGTTTGGCCAACCTTTCCCATATAGGTTGGCATATTTTCATTATCTGTGTTTGGACATGCTAAGGTGGAGGCTTTGGCCTTAGAAGATATTAAATTGGTTGGCATTGAATACAAAAGGAATGATCCACATAAGGTGGTTGAAAATCATTTATCTCAATTCAACATGAAGAGATACATCCATGAATACTCACCCTATGATGAATTTTTTAGAGGAGTTAGATTGTATAATGAGGTTGTATCCAGATTTCAAAGTTTTCCTGAAGAACAACAATCGAGCTTCCTCATCTTTCAAAAGCATAGAAGGAATAATCTACCAAAATATTGCAGGAAGAAAAAAGACTTAATCCAACTACACAGGTGGCAGAATCAATAGAGCTCAAGCAACATAACTTGCCCGAAGAAAAAACTAGGGAAGTGGAAAAGATATCAAAAACATTGTTCAAGGATGCAAAAATCGCAGGAATATCCATACCGGGTAAAAGTGAGAAACAATTGTTAGCATCGTTTGAAGATTTTATGAAACATGGACATAATTTTCCTCGATCACTATAAAACACTAAAACTCCCATGAAAGATACTACAAATGAAGGACAATATACTGCACTTATTTCTCCTATACCATCTTTGACTCCCCTGGCAACAAGTTTTGATTTACCTTGTTTAGAGGTTATCAATATAGATGACATGACACCTATTGAACCTAAAGATATGCCTTCATTAGATTTCTTTTTCAACAAGAAAAGGAAGGCTATCATATGAAGGGAATCTCGACAATAGGATGGATGAATTATCAAAAAACATAAAATGATATATGATGGATAGGGACAGAGTGACCCTAAATTCACAAAATAAGTTGCAGATTCATTGGGAGCCTTTGCAACTTCCAACTTGTGGTCAATGGATAATTTGAGAAAACAACTTGACCAAAAGAATATGCTGATTGAAAAATTGCATAATCATATGCAACAGATGGAAGTAACTACTAGATAAAGAATCAATGTTGACATGGATCAAATCATACAAGGTTTTGAACAACAGATTAAGATATTACAAGATAAATTGAAATTAAGTGTTCAAAATAAACACTTGAGTAATAACATGTTCTCCTAGCAATATATATTAATAGAGCAATTTCAAACTCGGATAACCTCATTCGAGAGCACGGGAATAGACATTTCTTCCTTCAAGAAACAAGCATGAGAGGTGAATGAGAAGATGCAAATTGTACAATAGGATATCTATGAAATTTTGGATATTATTCAAAGTCATTATAAAGTAATCAATAAAATTCTTTGAAGAATATTTATGAAAAGGAGAGGGAGGATTTTATGACTAGATCCAAATTCCAAGAACTTATAGTATGGAGGCAAAAGCTCAATGCACCTGGAATTGCTCCTTTTTCACAATTTAAGCAAATAAAAGGAGAAATGGATTTAAACGTCTGGGAGATTAATCTTGAAGAAAGTAAAAGGCTAGATAGAGAGGAAAAAGAGGCTTGTCTTAATTCTCTTTCAATTGTAGATCTGGAAATCACAGATATTGATGTCAATATTATTCATGATACACTTGGACAAATTGAGATAGAAAAGAATAAAGAAAATCTAAAGAAAAATAGAGAGAATGTACAAAATGTTGTACTAAAAGTAAGTCATGTTGATTTACAATTGGTAAATGATCTTCTGGTGAAACTAAGTTTACAACATCAGATCACACAACAGGTAGTTGTTAAAATTCAAGAAAAGTTAACATTGGTGCATAAAAACGTTTTTTCATTTGAATTAAATAAAAATGTCAAACCTTCCAAGTTTGTTATTTCATTATTGGATCTACATGCACAATTAAAGGATTAGAAAAAACCAAGTATATCCACAAGAAAATAGAAGGTGAAAGAATTGCTAGCAAGTGAAAGAAATCTCAGCATATGCTTAAAATATTCATTATATCTTTTAGTTTAGACTCTATTCTATTTTGAGAACTGATAAATTGAAATGTCTAACCACTTTAGTTAAGACAATTTTTGTATAAATAAACATATCAAAGATCTATTCTGGGCTTCTTCTAGCCGAATGTAAAAGAGAAATTTTAAAATATCAATTAGAAATAGAAGACAAAGATTCTACATCTCATTTCCTTAAGTTATGTTCTTTCTGTGTATTACCATTTCATAATCTTATTTTCTTCACTCTATGGATCTTGAAGATTTAAAGACTACAATTTAGTATATTGTGGTCCATATATTAGATGTTTGTTCAGCTACGACTTTTCCTCTGTTATTACTGTGAGTAAAACAAGACCTTAATCTGTGTAAATTTCCTCATTTTAAATCATCTATCAAAGACTCATCCTTCATAATTCTTGTATTGCAGATAAGGAAAGATTTATCAGTATTGGATACCTTAATTTATTTTGACAGTTTTGTTAATCAATTATACTTTTCATATAATCAATATTTATAAAAGACTCAAAGAAAGAGATATTTCCTTTGTGTTTTCCAATCATTAAATTCATTTGAAGTTTCATCTTAAAACTGAAGGTAGAAAAGTATTATAAAAACAATTCTCTTAAATTTTGGACGCCTAACATTATTTTGTGAGCCTAGAGTAAATATTAGGAACAACAAACCCTTAAATCCCTAATCCCTAATCCCTAAACCCTTAATCCCTCAACCTTATTTAATCACTAATCCCTTAACACAAAATCCATAAATCCCCTAACCACCAAGCCAATGACTCTTAAACACTTAAACGCTAATCCCTAATACCTTAATCCATAAATCGCTATGACATAAACACTTAAAAATTAATCCCTTATCCCATAATCCCTAAGCCATTAACCACTAAACTACCTAACCTGTAAGAGCCAAATCCCTTAGCTCTTGACCCTTAATCCCTTAAACCCTAACCCCTAATCCATTAACCCTTCATCCCTGTACCTGAAATCCCTAAATCCCATAATCATCAAGGCCCCTATCCACTTAACCACCAACACCTCAACTAATTAACTATTTAGGAACATTTGACGCTAAACCCCATTCACTTCTCATTGTGTGACATTGGTGATGGGCATGTTGGAAGACGTTCCATGACATTTGAAGAGATTTTTGACAAGCATTCTTTAGATGTGAATGACAAATGATGACAATGAGACTGTATGATGAACATTGATGCAAACGTGGACGATCTTAAATATTATGTGGGGACATCAATCATCCTTGAGTATTGAAACCCTCTCATACCGTCAAGGCATGTGTCTAGTCTAACGATGCCAAATTTCAACACATACAAGAACAATTTGTAGAAATTGCAACATTGGCCCCATTCACTACTCACTGCTCAGTGGATGACATTAGTGATTGGTGTGTTGGAAGAGGTTCCATGAAATTTCAAGAGAGTTCTGACAACGCTCTAACTCCCCTAACCCCTAATCCATTGGCCCTTAAATCCTTAAGCCCTAATCCCTAAACCCTTAAGCCCTCAACCTTAGTTAATAACTAATCCCTTAACACAAAATCCCTAAATCCCCTAACCCCTAAGCCATCGAACCTTAAACATTTAAACACTAATCCCTAAATTACATTAATCCATAAACCCTTATGACCTAATCACTTAAACATTAATCCCCTAGCCCATAATCCCTAAGCCATTAACCATTAAAATACCTAACTCGTATGCACAGAATCCCTTAGCTCTTCACCCTTAATCCCTTAAACCCTAACCCCTAATCCATTAACCCTTAATCACTGTACCCCAAATACCTAAATCCCATAATCCACAAAAGAGATCCACTTAACCCCAAACACCTTAACTAATTAACTATTTAGGATAATCTCGCGCTACTTCTGATGCAATTTTTGGTGCTAAATCATGTGTTATTTTAGGTGCTAAAGGGGGATTTATTTCCAGCGCTAACTGGGGGACAATTTCCGGTGCTATTAGTGCCTATATTTGATGGTTGGTGCAAAAAATGCCATAAGTAGATCCATCCCGATAAATAGCACCGGCTTTTTAAAAAAATTGAAGAAAAATACACTAAAACCAACTTTGGAAGCAAAAAAGGGAGAAAAAATGGGAGCAAATGACAGGGATTTGTTTTAGTGCAATATCTATATTTTTTACATTATTTTTCTATATGGTACACAAATCCATTATCGATAAAATTACAAAAGCATATAGAGTCAACTATGTAGATTCCAAATCTATAAAAGAAATGAAAATTAATATTTTTAAATATTTTTAATATATTTTTTTCTTGACACATACCAAAATCTCAGAGTACATACCTCTTTTAATCGTGAGTACTATTAAATCCATCTCACATTCTTACAAATTTACTTGAAGAGGTCATTCTAGAGGTAAATTGAATTTCATCATCAATGTATAACATCACAACCAAGTTACAATACAATTGACAATTTCATTTACATTAATGGGAGGGATTACTAGAAAAGGATCCAAAGAATTAGTTGCAAGTACTCATTTTGTAATTGATGTTACTAATTCTTAGATGATTTTGTAACACCCCACAAATTGATATCAATGTATGCAATTTATATTGAATTAGCATATGAACAAATACCTATGAAATTATAATTCATGAAAATTCAAGAGAGGGAAATTATGTAATCTTGAAACAAAATAAGGCTTTAAATGTGTTTACACAATAGAAACATTATACTTATTGCAAACATAAAATTACTCTCACCAAAAGACCAACTGATACTAAAACATTGTATTTTTTTTATGAGAAGATATCGACAAATGGTTCTACATGCTATAATGATCAAAGAAAACAAATATTAATATTCCAATATTGAACAGTATATTCATAGAAATTACCATTCAAAATATGACCTTAAATGTTTCTCTCCTCCAAAAAAGACTCTTTATGAATGACATAAATATTTCCTCCAAGAAGAATTCAACATCAACAAGAAAATGAAAGATAGCCATTACCCTATCTATTATTTTTTTAATAAAAAAGTCTCATGTAAATTGCTATGATTAAATCAAATAACTTAAAAGTGGATTGTATTAATTTCCATTCTTGTACATCCTTCATGGATTTTATTGTAAGGATATATTTTTTGAATTATCCATCAACTACGTAGTGAAAGTAACCATGAAAACCTACTTAACAACCATCAAGATAAAACATAAATAATTATCATAAAAAAATTGCTTCTAAACCAAAAATATATATTTGAAATCATGTAAGTAGAAAATCACTAAAAAATTCAAACACTTAAATGCACCAAAGCACGGATTTTCCAATATTTCAGTATTAAAAGAAGAGGAATCTATTGCAACAAATTTATGGATATGTATTGGATACAAACCCATTGCAGTCACATATATATTTATAGGAGATGTAGAATGGAGAACTTTGGGCCTCAATTAGGATCGAAAAAATTATGAACCTACTAACCCAAATACGTCTTCTAGTTGTGACACATATATATTATACTTTCATAGATTTTATAAAGATAGAGTTTTGAGCCAAAGGATGTATAATTCATAACTACAATAGAGAAAATGTTCAAGTATTGAAAGAAACAACTTTTAATCTATCTTAGAAAGATAATATTGATAGAGAAGAGCATTTTTGGATTACACCATAAAGTTTGGAAGATATTGAAAACTTTGCAATTGAAAAAAATTGGCAATGTATATCTTGAATTTAAGTTGGTTGTAGGAAATGTGACTATTGTAATAATTTATATGGAAAACAATTCAAAATATTTTTCTAATATTGAAAATATCTCATAGATACACGTTATTAAAATACGAGATTCTACAAATGAGGTTGGCGCGACAATAACAATTTCCATGCCCAACGAAGATTTAGAATCTACAAGAAAGAAAGACAATAACCATTGGTGTTTCACGCAGAGGTAAATCGTTTATAATATACAAAAAATTAACGTTCAATTGAATTGCAAGTCAGTTGAAAAGAAGGTTTCCACTATATTCAATATAAATATTTCATCCCTATTGGTAACCTAATTATGACCCAAAAACTATAATTTGATTCATATGGAACCATTTTATAGGTGTGAATGTAATGGTCAAAATTATTTTAATTGAGAGAATAATATCCATGTTAAAGCTCAATGGGTTAGCTCAAGTGGATGATTTTTTTGGTTATAATGCAAGAGGTCTCAGGGTCAAGTCCCCTACCATCCGCATTGTTGATTTTGTTGGGCCTTACTCGATGTCCCCACTGGGTTAGGCTCATAATTAGGGTGTTTTCTGTGAGGGTTTCCTTAGAAATATCCATGTTAACCATGCGAAATAACTCATTAACAAACCAATGGATTTATGGTCATTATTTGATTTGTAATATGTCATGGATATTCCACTAGAATAGTTCGTCATAAAAATTTTAGTAAATAAAACTGAAATCTACATTATCAAGGTTAAATTCCTTTAGATTCTCAAATATTTATTTATTGATTTTATGCTTATGCATGAAATAGATAAAATGTGGAAAATACATAATAGTATTAAATACAATCACACGTTGTCCACAAAATAACACAAAGATTTTCTCTAAGAAACCCTTACGGCAGAAAACCCAACTAGAAGGTGAGGCTGCTCTACTCTCTTTTATCTAGCATGTAAATAATGCAAGTAAAAATGAGAAGACACTCTCTATGGAGTTACTTAAGACTTCTGACCTATTAGGATACTACAGAACATTAAACCCCTCTATTATTCTCTCTAATTTCCCACTCCCAGTTGTTTTTCTCTGCTATGGAATAAAATAAAATAACATAGAATGGAATCCCTTCTCCTCCTAGTGGCCCGATATTTAACATAGACTGATAGCAATCTTGGGGTAGGGTTTTGACTTCCTCAACCCTCAATTGTGATAAGGTTTAGGAAATTATATAATATTATTGAAATTACACATGTGGCTAGCCCCATATGTGTGAGTAAGGGGGGATGATGTGGAATCCTCTCGTACCATGGTGGTCAACACAATAGGACAACTTGCGGGAGGCATAACTTTTGCATAGGAGCTCCAATTGATCCAATTTTGCACCATTGAAAAAGTATCAATGTGTAAAGCGTCATTGGGTTTGAGCTTCTATTAGGGAATTTTTGAACCCAAAAATGTCATTTGATGCCTCAAGCTGGCTCTGGGTGGTTTCAAACCCCAATTTTCCAAACTGGTACCTACCATTAAAATGACCTTGCAAGTTGATTCCTCCAATTTTTTCACTCTGAAAGCATCAAGATAAATAAAAAATAATGTAATGATCTAATATGGATCATTATTACTAATAGTATGTCTTCCATACTAGAATGAAAAACCTTGAAATCTTTATTTCACTACCAACATAGCATTCATACTCATTATCTAACTCTTCCATAAATCATTACAAACAAAGAAAATGTGAGTAGTATAAACCAATACAGATAGAAAATAATGTACAAATAAAAATGTAATGTCCTCAAAAAAACATATCTAAAATGTTAAGGGATCAAAACCTCACCAATGTAGAACATTGTATTGATTTCTCCATAACGTAGAGCATGTGTTATGTTCTCACAAAGTTGAAATGTCGCAATTTTAAAAAATCATAGTACATAAGATGAAAGCATATATAATGGTAGAGTAATCAACTATCATATTAATAGCTCACCATTATACATAAACAAAACTCAACCTAGATCATCTCTAGATGCAAAATCTAAATGTTGTTGATGTAATCTAATTTGGTCATAAGTGCCAACATGAATATCTATCACGACATCAACAATATGTGAATAAATGAAGATGTCCATCAAAATTGGACATAAATTTTTTCTATCCCTACATCATCCAACTCCATATGTTCAAATTGAAAATTTTCAAACAAAGTTAATGAATGAAATGAACCTAGTTAAATCTCATTTCGAAAAAAAAACATAAAATTTATTGAACAAAATAAAACTATATTAAATCTTATTTTAAAAACACCTCTAAATAAAATAGATTTTTATGATTAAATTGAAAACTCAAATGAATAATGCTACTGATTGAATTTGTTGAAGAACTAATTGAATTTGTTGAAAAAAATGTCTATCATGAAACATTTTACTAGTTAAATATAAACACTATTTCTCCCAAAATGTTAAAAAACTAAAAATATTTTAAGTACATGTAGTTATAATACAAAATCTTTTAATTACATGTAGTTACGTCGTACACCTATTGACAATGGGCAGATTTAATAGGGGTTTAGTGCTTAATAAGTTTTCTATGGACATGATTAAATATGGCTGGAATATTCTTAGTAGTAACACAAAATAAATCGATGTGATTTCAATCATTAACTTCCTAGCTATTATAAAGACATCCGTTTATGTGTTTACTTTTTTACATTTACCTAATCATATTTAAAAATTATTTTGATAGCTAACTGATGGCCACGTAAGTGATTAACATAAATTAAAATATTAACACCAGATAAATGAAGCACCGTTTATTTGTTAATCAATAATAAAATTTAATATATTCTTTTAAATTTTTTTTTCAATCTTATCAACCTTTCAACGTTGATCAACCACAATTATGTGGCTGTGCTAGTTATAGTACTACAAAAGTATTAAATACATAGTTATATAATATTACAAAAGTATTTTTTTAAAGCATGTGATGTTTTTAAAATTCCAACCGTGCACAACACCTCTTAAATACGAATAAAATAAACTATTTACGTGTTTGTCTAATATCCTAATAATTGGTATCCGGAAAAATCAATTTGTCTCATCGGATATCTTATTAAAAAACACAAAATAAAATATTTTTTTTAATGAGAAAATTCGAAATGTTCATTAAACCACAAAATAAAATAAAATTTTTATTGTAAAATTTGATATGAAACCCGATAAAATATGAAAGCTTGCTAAAGACTACTCCTCCAAAGCATGAACAAAGTTAACGGTTGAGTTTTTGAATAAAGTTAACCGTTGAGTTCTTGAATAAAGTTAACCGTTAAGTTTTTGTCTCATATGCTAATAGTCGGTTAAAGAGTGAGGGATGACAACGCATTTTTTTCATCTGGAACGGGTGGATATTTCATAAAAGCACAAAATAAAATATTTTTTTTATGATTCAATTCGAAATCAAAACTTAAAAAAACAGACAAAAGCCTTCAACAGACGACGCATTAACGCAGGAATAAAGTGAACCGTTTAGCTTTTGTTTCATATGCTAAACGATCAGTTAATGAAAGAGAGGAAAAGACAAATTTGTCTCATCTCCAATGAATAGTTCAAGAGGGAAGGAAAAAGTGAGAAACTATCTATCCGTTGAAGAGAGGAGGAAAAGAGGAAAATATCTATCCGTTGAAGGGAGATGGGATACATATATCTCAACTCTTACCTTCTTTCAACATTTTCATGCTCCTCTATTTGGTTTAGTCTTGCGTGTCTGTGTGGTTTTGAGTCTGAGTTTGTAAATTGTGTGTGGCCGAGTCTGAGTCCCTCCTCCTCTATCTAGTCTGGTGTATTTATATAGTTTCGCGTCTGAGTCTGTGTAAATTGTGTGGTTCACTCTGAGTTTGAATCTGAGTCTTATGTTTAGTCATGTCTATGTCTGAAGAGGTTGCATTAGATCATTCAGTGGAGCAAAGAACTTCAAAGTCGGTTGATATATTCAGCGATCACAACTCTCTTAAAGGTATATTTTATTTCTATTTCCCTGTTTTGTCTTTTTTTCAGGAACCCTAATTGCTTGCAAATTTATTAAGCAATTTTGGTTTCTTCTTTTGTATCTCATGCATACTTTTTTAAATTTAAATTTAATTTCATGTTCGGCTCTTCCATCTCTCAAATTTCATGCATACTTTTTTAAATTTAAATTTATTTTCATGTTCGACTCTTTCATCTCTCAAATTTCATGCATACTTTTTTAAATTTAAATTTAATTTCATGTTCGGCTCTTCCATCTCTCAAATTTCATGCATAGACTTGCTTTCATTCTGTCAATTTAATTATTTTGTTAGAAGTATCATTCCAGAAGAAATAAGTGTATGTTGAGCGTGAGGGTTTTGATGCGAAAAGTG
>JASDQU010437586.1:23268-41266 GCA_032191745.1 Picea mariana | reverse complement strand
TGTAATGAAAGTACTAGATCCAAAGACCAATAGGATGCTGACAACTAGGTTCTAACTACTGTCTCGAATTTACACAGAGGGTGAAAAAATGGCTTAACCCAATTCATGACGGTGTCCCATCAAAACTTCCTGTAAGTGGATGAGATGGATTACTATCGTAAAATTTAAAGCTCTATAACTTCATTAAAGGCCATCCTACGAATCCCTTTGTATTTACTGGCTCCATACCCTAAGTGTCACATTCACTCTGCCATTGTCACATGGCAACCCGTCCTACTCACTACCTGCATTTACTATGAGGCGACAAGGCACCGCTTAGGGTTAGAATCGGTTTACTGCTTTGTCATTCCTGAGTTTTTACGAGGAGGTTCGACATACACCAATTCCAGAGGCGAAGACTGTGAGTGATGATGGTCGCTCCATAATGTAAATAACAACGTGGCCTTAGGCCCTGGTAAGTTCTTTAAATACAAAACCAAGATATATAAAACAATAAGGAGATGTAATATTTAGAAATAATATTAGGCATTTTGTTATTATGTTAGTTATTCTGTCGTGTTTTTCATGTCTGTTGTACTCTTCCTTGCAAACAATTTCTCTACAATATCTTTCGAAATCGCGCATAGTCCCAGGAAAAATGGTTTCCTCCCTGAGAGTTTTGGTATCCCTTCTTGGTTAGACGTTTTGGATCTCTCTGTAGTAGTCACCAGAGTCTTTTAGATTTAGGGTTACTCGAAAGCATACGCAACCCCTCAAATAAGTGATGCGTCTTTGTTTTTATCGGAGAGAGATAAAAGTCTCACTGTGCAATGCCTAAGTCATGGTATACATGCCGACAGGTTTCATTATTCCTATTATCATTCTTCCTCAAAGAATTTTGCAGAGATAGGTTGACTCTGTGTATAGTTCATTGATGTCAATTCTTTCTGTTTGGTATGGTAATACATTATATTTATTTTATATATCTCCCCTATAATGGATGGAGTCATCATTCTGTAGATTTACCAAATCCTCGACTGGTCCATCTATTACCATTACCATATCTCATTTTCCTGATACCTTGAATATTTTACTAGGAGTCCTACATCATAACCATTTTGGGCGTGTAGTGAAGCCATGTCATCTTGACGGGCAATTATTCATTTTCGTCATTTGAACACCATAGCGTGATGACTCTGCTCTTACTGTTGATTTTGTATATCTATTCGTTACTATTTAAGTTCAGGATTGGTTTAAACCTAACTCTTTACTTGTATCTAAATGTTATATGAAAGATCTATATTATTACTTTGACTTTCTCTTGTGGTGAAAACATTTGTATAGTTTCCATGTTAAGGGTTTTGTTATAAAACTTGTTATTGTCACTAATGATGGGCCTTGTTGTTCTGAGGACCCATTATAGATTGTACGACATCCTCCTCCCTCGGACATACATATAAATAGACAACAGGTGATGGGGCAAGGATTCCAACCCACACATCAACAAGATAGGTATCTTTCTGAAAAGGGAAAACATCAGATTAACTTTTATAGTCTTATTGTAATTTTCTTTCATATTTATTCCTCAAATAAAGACTAATGTTTACGGGATTTGATTACTTGTAAGGTATCCGTTCGTGCAAGTCTCGGATACCCGTCGCTGCCTTCTGGGCAAAAGGTATTCGTGTTTCGAGCCTCTCACTTCTCGGCTAACTCTATAGGTTCTAGCATCATACAAGGAGATCATGATTCAACTAACTCCATTATAACTAGTTCTGTGTCTATTGTAACGTTTATTAGGGTAAACCTTTGGGGTCATTTTCCATTAATGGAATAATGCCAGTTCCTGTATAAGTATTGAGTCTGTAATCGAATAAATAGTCTAGTCAACTATGTATATACTTATTTTCTTTAATTACTACAAAGACAGTCCTGGTCGAATTTACACGGAATGATAATCTGTGTCGAAGTAATTTTTTCTTTCAAATTCAAACACTGTACTTATTATTTATGCCACTCGACTCTGTCCTAAATCATTGGCCTATCACGTTATATAAAGGAAAGAGTTTTCCCATAGTTTAATAATAGATTCACTGATATCTTTTGGTCTACTATATTCGATTTAAATTGGATGAAGTAAATTGACTGTTGCTTTAACTAGAGTATTCCAACTCCTATGCATTTGATTTATAGTTATCGTTGCGTGTCTATAAAAGATTTATCATATTCAGAGTATAGGAAAGAATGCTTATGAGTACACACATGTATATAATTATATATATGTATTTGTTTATGTAGGCACTAGGTTCTGTATTTCATTATCATGCCTACCAATACTAATTAGATATATACTTGTTACAAATATATCGTGGAAATGTATTGATTCGGAGTAGCTTAAATCTACATTAAGTGGAAGATAGCGTCCCGATTTCATTTATGAATATGAATTTGTACTTGCAGAAAGTACTTACTTCATATATATAGACTAGTTTCAATCTGTTCATGCCTAGATGTTTTACACCAGAAATTTCGATGTACAGGACATACCTCTATTATAACAGAAATCCAATTACAGAACAAAAGTTACTTCCAAAATTTAATTACACAAATCCATTCGATTGTCCTAAGAAGAAATCAAATAATTTCTAACTTCCGCACATATTCTAATTCAATTATAAAGGGTTTCTCAGGAATTGATTTATAACTACTCTGTCAGAAGTTTGCTTCATACATACATATGATCGAACAATTTTCGCTCAGGTTATTGTGTCCATACATATTTTAATGATTTTCGCTATGCCTATAACTAATTCATCCCACAGAGATAGAAATAATTCAATTTAGATACAACAATTACATTACATCAGATATACGATCATTCAAACAGAAAAGGAAAAGATTACATATCTGAACCAGTGCACAGGAAGACAAAGGGAACATCCACGTTCCTCCCAACCATAGAATAAGGTAGCCAAATTACTTTCCTGATTCACCCCCTAGCCTGACCATGAGTCCATGAGGGCAAACTTGGAATCTCCTCTTCAACAATGTCTTCCTTTCTCTGTAATTTTCTCCTTGCCTCACACTTAATGTTTAGTGTTCATAATAGCAAGTACACATTAATTTTTTCCTCCTAGCATACTAGGCAGCGTCCTGCCTCCTCACATATGCTATTTATCAAACAATATTTTTGCTTAGGTCCTTTTCCCTCCATTGAGAATTTTCGCATCTTTCTAAATCCCTAATTTTTAGGGGCTGCCAATGGCCAAATCCCTGATTTGCCACTTGTAACAATCAACCCAGAGGTAGTTCCAACATGTTCCCCACTCATGGAGTCATGGTCAACTGAATTTAACATGGTTGTTCCATTCATCCTCCTACAATAATTAAACAATATTCTATTTACATACAAGTGTCATAGTCAAATTGTTAGTTGGGTCAAATCAGGTCTCTACCCAATAGATATAATAATTAATTACAATTTATCAAATTCAAAATTTGGAATTACCATAAATGGGAAAAAAATTCCAAATTTGAATTTACTAAAAACAGAATAATTTTCTAATAAATTTTGAATTTCAAAAATACTTTATTTTTTTTCGGGGATGTCACATCCTTTCCCCCTTTAATAAAACATTGTCCTCAGTGTTCGTTTCCTTCTTAGAACAGAATTGGATGAGATTTCAGCAAATCTCCCTCCAACTCCCAAGTGGCCTCCTCAGGACTAAAGTGCTTCCATTGCAGCTTTACTTGAGCGACGACTCTGTTCCGAAGTCCTATTTCTCTCCAGTCTAGAATGCATAGGGGTTCTGCCTGGAACGTACATTTTAGTTCCACCTGCACCAAGTTCCAATCAATCATATGAGTAGGGTCATGAACATACTTTTTCAACAAAGAAATATGAAATACATTATGAACTCTTAGATTAGCTGGAAGTGCAAGTTGGTATGCTGCAGGTCCAATTCAAGTTAGTATTTTGGAGGGCCCACAAAACCTGGGTTCCAACTTGGCACAGTTCCCGAGTTTGAGTGAACTCTTTCGAGATTTAACTTTTAAGTACACATGATCTCCCACTTGAAATTCCAAGTGTCTTCTTTTCTGGTCCGCATAAATTTTATGTCTATCATGTGCCTCTTTCAAGTTCTGTTGTACTTTTCTTACTGTACCTTCCATTTCTTGGAGCATCTCTGGTCCAACCATAAGTTTGTCAACCGAATTATCCCAACTAATTGGGGTCATACACTTTTTTCTATACAGTACCTCGAAAGGGCTTAACTTAGCCGAAGTTTGGTACCCATTGTTATATGAAAATTCTACCAAGTGTAGGTAGTCTTCCCATTTGCTTGGTTTTGTTCTTACGTACATGCAGAGCATATCCTCTACAATTTGGTTCGTTATTTTAGTCTGTCCATCCGTTTGTGGATGATAACTTGTACTGAAATTTAAGTTATTATTTATCCCTGCAAACAATTCCTTCCAAAAAAAAAATGTGAATTTTACGTCTCTATCTGAAATCACTACTTTAGGAATACCATGCAGCCTACAAATTTCTTTCATAAACATTTCAGCAATGTTTATAGCTTTAAAAGTAGACTTTACAGTAATAAAGTGTGCAGACTTACTGAGTTTATCAATTACAATCATAATAGATTCGTTTTGTTTCTGAGCTTTTGGAAAACCTGTAATAAAGTCTAGCAATATGGTCTCCCATTTCCATTTTGGTACTGGAAATGGCTGCAGTAGGCCGGCTGGATGCTGGTGTTCAGTGTTAACTTGCTGGCAATCTTGGCAGCTAGCCAAATATTCTGTTGTTTCGCCCTTCATATTAGGCCAGTAAAATAGTTTTCTAAGTGATTTTATTGTTTTATGGTATCCTGGATGACCAGAATACAGTTTCTTATGCACTTCATCCAAGACTGTTATCTTTAACTCTGCTGAATCTAGTATGTAAAGTCTATTTTAAAATCATAATAGTCCATTTTTTCGATACTTAGATTTGGTTTATCTGAGTTTGCAGTACTGTTTTGTAATTCTGCCATTATTTTAGTGTAATTTTCATCGTTAATACCTGTTGTCCTTATTCTCTGTTGTAGGTCACTTTCTTCTCTACTGACATTTACTTCGAATAACCCATGAACTCTTCTTCTTAGGGCATCCGCTACCTTATTTTCCTTACCCTTGATATGTCTTACCTTAAAGTCAAATTCGCTCAAGAAGGCTAGCCATCTTGCTTGCCTTGCATTAAGATCTAGTTAACTAAACAAATATTTGACTCCACTATTATCTGTTAGTAATAGAAATTTTATGCCCATTATGTAGTGTCACCACAATTTTAAGGCATGTATTACTGCTGCCAATTCTAAGTCATGAGTGACATAGTTTCACTCATGTTCTTTTAATTTCCGAGACTCATAACAAATCACGTGTCCTTCCTAAGTTAGGAAACCACCTAGTCCTTCCTTATTCACATCAACACAGACAGGAAAAGTCTTTATCTAGGTCTGCTACCTTCAAAATGGGTGTAGTTGTCAACAATTCCTTCAGCTTGTTAAAACTATATTGACACTTCTGTGGCCAATTAAACTTGGTCCCTTTCTTTTGTAATGACGTGATAGGGTAGGATATTTTGGAAACCCCTCTATAAATCTGTGATAATATTCAGTGATTCCTATGAATGAACGGATATCTGCTACATCCTTAGGTACTGACCATTCCATGCTGGTTTTTATTTTCTCAGGGTCGACTGCAATGCCTTCAGTTGAAATTACATGTCCTAGGTACTGTATTTTCTTTTGATAAAAATCATACTTATCAAATTTGGCATACCATTTGTGTTTCCTCAAGGTTTGCAGAACTATTCTTAAGTGTTATTCATGTTATTCCTCTATTTTAGAATAGAACAAAATATCGTCGATAAATACTAGTACGAACTTGTCTAAATACTGACTGAAAATACTGTTCATCAGGCACATAAACATGGTTGGTGCATTAGTGAGTCTGAAAGGTATGACTATGAATTCATAGTGTCCATATCTGGTCTGAAAGGATGTTTTGTTTATGTCCTCATCTTTTATCCTAACTTGATGATAACCAGATCACAAATCCAACTTTAAAAATATCTTGGTGCCACCTACTTGATCGAACATATCATTTATCCTAGGTAAGGGGTATTTGTTCTTAATAGTGACTTTGTTCAATTGTCTATAATCGATACATAGTCTTAGAGTACCATCTTTATTTTTCAAAAAGAGGACTGGTGCTCCCCATGGTGAAACACTTGGTCTGATATACTCTTTGTCCAATAATTCTTGCAGTTTTATTTTTAATTTTGTCAATTCTGGTAGACTCATTTGGTAAGGTGCTTTCGAGATGGGGGCTGAACCAGGTAGTAGGTCTATGTAGAATTCTATTTACCTTCTAGGAGGTAATTCTGGTATCTCATCAACAAATACGTCTCTGAATTCCCGTAGGACAGCAAATTCTTCTAGGTTGGGCTTATCTTATTTTTCTAACATATTCATTATTTGAATGGCATAAAATTGACAACCATTTCTCATGCATTTCTTGAATTGCATTGATGTAACTTACCTAACTGAGAAAGGTTTTGGTATATCTTGGGTTGTTCTAGTAGTATCATAATCGTCCTTATAATTAAGTGTCTTTGTATAAAAATCTAGAACTTCTTTGTGCTTTTCCAACCAATCCATTCTGATAATCATATCATAAGATCCTAGTGGCAGAATATTCAGATTTGTTTTTATGTTTTGACCATCTAAACTAAATTCAAAATCAGAAATAAAGTCAACCACTTTCCTTTTAGTTCCTATTGCTAACTGTACTAGCCACGATTTTGCATGTTTCATCCTCTTAAGTTTATTTGACTCTACTACTTCAGGAGTGATATAACTTAACGTAGCTCCAGGATCAATTAAAATAAAAATTTATGTGTTACTGATTTTAGCTTCGATTTCCACCATAGAGGACTGGTGGTCAGCTTGCTGACCATCAATGGCTACATTAATCCAATGTAGGCTTATGCCTACATCACTCACCGTTGAAGCTTCCTGCATATTATGAACAATAGTTCTCTTTGTTGTGCTTAAACATGGACAATTCATCCTGATATGAGGTTCTCCACATTCCCAACACTTTAACGATTCCTGGGGGTTGTCCCCAAACTTCTTTGTTCCTAGGTTTACCAATTTACCGCCTCCTTGTGTGCTTGCATGGTTTGAGTGAAAATATTTTCTAGGAAAGATTTTTGCTTCATTCCAGTAAGGAGCTGGCTGGTATCCCTTCTTCCGTTGGTTCATTTGGTCTTGTTTCTTATCTTTCCAAGCTTTGGGAAACTATGCCCAGTATTTGTATTGGTTGTATCACATTCGTGCTTTCCTGAATACTTCACTCAAGGATTTGGGGTTGTCAAACTCAATTCTGTCCCTGTAGGACCGTGGTAAACAACTTAAGAATTGTTGGATTTTTACCTTGTCCTCCCAGATGTAAGGTACGGACCTTAGTAGTTCCAAAAATTTGTTTATAAGGTCCTCCATCGTCATCTGTCCAAGTCGTAACTCATAAAATTCTTTCATTTTCTTTTCATAATATATTTTAGATAGGTACTATTTCTTGAAATACTTCTTAAATTTATACCATTCCATTTGTTTCTCCTTTAGGCCCTTGGCCAATTTCAGATCTTTCCACCAAATGCTGGCCTTCCCTTTCAGATTGTAGATGGCCATTCTGACCTTCATATTGCTGGAATAGTTGTATATCTGGAGGTATTTTTCGATGTCTAATAAACATACCTCAGCTTCTTCTCATGTTTTGGATTCTCCATCAAAGGTAGCTGGTTTAATCTTTTTAAATTCTCCTTCAAGGTGGTCTACTTGTTTTCTTTTTCTATTTGCTTTAGTTTTGTCCTCAGCTGAAGGTGTACCTTCAGACAAACTGTCTCCTTTTTCTGTTTCAGGTCCAGAATTCTTGGAGGCCCTTTTGCTGACCTCTTTGTCATGGTTATTGTCTTTTGGGATTTTCTTGGTCACTATACTGCATAGTAGGACTTCATTTATCTCTTGTTGTTCCTGCTGTGATTTCTTCAGTTTCTCATTATCGGCTTTGAAAACCTGCAACTCATCAATAAAATTCCTCATTGTTTCCAACACTTCCATAGGTGAGCTTTTTTCACTGTTCTGTGTTGGATCTCCAGGAGGTATTTTCTTTGGATTTCCTTCAAATCTGATTTCTGCATCATCCTGAGCTGCCATAATTAACGTAAAATAGAAAAGGTTTTATGTTTGTAACAATAAAGGTTTTATTAGTTTTTTTTCATGAACATAATTATATGCTTATGTAAATCAGGTGGCCCTGTTCAAGGTCCAAGTGTTGTAACCTTTTATCTGATACCATATGTAGTGAACCTCATATTTACCACAATTTTGTTTTTTGTTTATATAGTTTCTTGGTAGAATAAGGGTCCTAGTTATGCAACCCTACTCTCGACTTGATTATGAAACTCTATAATAAACTTTCCTTTAAAGTTTTATTATAAAGTCCTTGTTACAAACTCTTAGTGCTCTACTTACTAAAATATTTCTTATTCGTGTCACGAGTAGAAGGTTATAAGGAAAGGTCCCCAAAAATATTGGCAAACCCCCTTTTGCTTTTACTCTGTACTCGTATATCTATAGACTACGCACATAACGTTAGTCTTACAATACATGCTGCAACTCACTTTTAAATAACAAAAGATTTCAAGTTCGCGTACAAGTCCACCTGTGGTGTTATTGAAGGAATCCTTAATTATTTCTTAATCATAATAGACACGGGGTTGGGTTTTCTCTTACACCAGACAACTAACCTAACTACCAAGTTCTGGTTATTTTATAGTTCTTTTAGAATCGACGGTTGATTGTAATGAAAGTACTAGATCCAAAGGCCAGTGGGATGTTGACAACTACATTCTAACTGTTGTCTTGGATTTACACAGAGGGTGAAAAAATGGTTTAACCCGAATCATGACAGTGTCCCATCGAAACCTCATTTAAGTGGATGAGATGGATTACTGTCATAAAAGTTAAAGCTTTGTAACTTCATTAAAGTCTATCCTACGAATCCCTTTGTATTTACTGGCTCCATACCCCAAGTGTCACATTCACTCTGCCATTGTCACATGGAAATCTGTCCTCTGTACTCCCTGCATTTACTACAAGGCGACAAGGTGTCGCTTAGGGTTAGAATAGGTTTACCGCTTTGTCATTCCTAAGTTTTTACGAGGAGGTTTGACATACACCAATTCCAGAGGCGAAGACTGTGAGTGATGATGGTCGCTCCATGGTGTAACTACCAGCGCAGCCCTAGGCCCTAGTAAGTTATTTAAACACAAAACCGAGATAGATAAAACAATAAGGATATGTAATCTTCAGAAATAATACTAGGCATTCTGTTATTCTGTTAGTTTTTATATCATGTTTTTCATGTCTGTTGTACTCTTCCTTGTGGGTAATTTCTTTTCAATATCTTTCAAAATCGCCCGTAGTCCCAGGAAAAATGGTTTCCTCCCTGAGAGTTTCGGTATCCCTTCTTGGTTAGACGTTTGGGATATCTTTGTAGTAGTCACCAGAGTCTTTCGGAGTTAGGGTTACTCGAAAGCATACACCACCCCTCAAATAAGTGATGCATCTTCATTTTTGTCAGAGGGAGATAAAAGTCTCACTGTGCAATGCCTAAGTCATGGTATACATGTCGATTGGTTTCATTATCCCTATTATCGTTCTTCCTCAAAGAATTTTGTAGATATAGGTTGACTCTGTGTATAGTTCATTGATGTCAATTATTTCTGTTTGGTATGGTAATACATTATATTTATTTTATATATATCCCCTATAATGGATGGAGTCATCATTTTGTAGATTTACTAGACCCTCGGCTGGTCCATCTATTACCATTACCATCTCTCATTTTCCTGATACCTTGAATATTTTACTGGGAGTCCTACATCATAACCATTTTGGGTGTGTAATGAAGCCATGCCATATTGATGGGAAGTCATTCATTTCCGTCATTTGAACACCATAGCATGAAGACTCTGCTCTTACAGTTGATTTTGTATATCTATTCGTTATAGTTTCGGTTCAAGACTAGTTTAAGCCTAACTCTTTACTTGTATCTAAATGTTGTATGAAAGGTCTATATTATTACTTCGACTTTCTCTTGTGGTAAAAAAATTTGTATAGTTTCCAAGTTAAGGGTTTCGTTATAAAACTTGTTATTTTCACTAATGATGGGCCTTGTTGTTGTGAGGACCAATAAGAGATTTTACGGCATCCTCCTCCCTTGGCCGAACATCTAAATAGATAGCAGGCGATGGGGAAAGGATTTGAACCCACGCATCAACAAGATAAGTATCTTTCTAAAAAGGGAAAACATCAGATTAACTTTTATAGTCTTATTGTAATTTTATTTGATATTTATTCCTCAAACAAAGACTAATGTTTACGGGATTTGATTACTTGTAGGGTCTCTGTTCGTGAAAGTCTCGGATACCCGTTGCTTCCTTCTGCGCAAAAGGTATTCTGGTTTCGAGACTCTCAGTTCTCGGCTAACTCTACAGGTTCTAGCATCATACAAGGAGATAATGATTCTACTAATTGTTAATATTATGGTAGCCATGGGAGGTATTTACCTCCACATGTGAACCTAACAAGAATAGAAGACTTCGGAAAGCAAGAGAAAACCCTAATGAGTTGGCTAATAACCCTAGAAGTCTTGTTAGCTCAAGAAGATAATTAATATTAGGTTATTAGCCTCCAAGAGGAGAAGTCAGCCATAAATAATAATAATATACTGAACATACACATATCCAGAAGGAGAAGTCGGCCCCAACAAATCTGGTAGAACCAGTATAAATACAGGGCGACGGTTCTCATTTTGACATAATCTCAGAATTGCAGACAACAAGTGGTGTGCACTGCAGTTCCCCATTTGGTGCGCACGTGTGGAGAAGAGTTGCAGGTGCAGGTGCTGCAGCTAGCAGTTTCAGTGTTTGCTTGGACTATCTCTTTACTAGGGTTTGGACTATCTGATCAACTATTGTTGGTGCGCTATCCTTGGAGGAAGATGCAATACACCTTGTTTGGCTATCTAGTCTAGGGTTTGCTTCCGAAGTAATTCTCATTCAAGGTTAAGGTGCTCGGAGGGTGGCTTAGGCCTATGGTTGGGTGACGAGGGTATCGTCAATGGTAAAACGAGCACACAATCTTCTATATTCTAATAGGTTATGGGCCCACACCTCCTTCATTCAGTCTAAACGCTGGAAGGAAACATAGCTGCTAGGATATTAAGCTTGCTGAGGAACTACCACTAGGGTTACTAGAAAAAGCAACTCCCAAGACACTGCCGCTAAGGTTACTAGCAGGAGCAGTTGCAGAAACCCTAATCCTCTTGTTGAGGCACCTTAAGTGAATGGATTGACCTAATCTCTAAATAGATCAGTGCGCTCTAGCCTAGCGCATCTCCTGATACTCTTAGCAAGCTAAGACGTGAAGTTTGAATTTCTGGTCAAATCTAGGGTTTGACCAAGTCAAGAATCCATGACTAACTCTATGAAGTCTAAGAACAAGTTAGATGGAGCCTCTAACTTTAGAGCATGGAAGACAAGGATTGACCTCATCCTTGCCAAGACTAAAGTGTTGGATATTGTGAAGCAAGTGTTTGAAAAAGGAAAATAGAAGGAACCACAGAATGTTGCAGCTATGGAGAAGTTAAAAGATGTTGACATCAATGCCATGAGTATCATAGTGGATTCTATAAAATACCACTTGATACCCTACATCTCCCATCAAAAAAGATGTACAATTCCCTAACAAATCTCTTCTTTGTCAGAAAAATTGGACAAGTTATGAGTCTGAAGAATGAGCTCCGTGACATGAAGATGAATGATGATGACAACATAACATCATACTTTGTAAGAATATCCCAGTTAAGAGATCAACTACAAGCTATTGCAGAGATCACTTCAGAGAAGGAATTGATGAACATAGTACTCAATGGTCTTCCCAATACATGGGATGCATTTCCACAAGCATGAACACAAGGAAGGAGTACCTGACATTTGAAGAACTTTGGACTTGCTGTGCTCAAGAAGAATCAAGGATCAATGCAAAAGAGAAACCCCAAAAGAAGTGCCATGATCAAGCCTTCACAACAAGATTCAAGAACGTAAGGAACAAAAGAAAGTTTGGTTCAAGGAGGAAGCCAAATCAAGAGAAAGACATTTCAAAAGTAAAACGCTTCAACTGTCAAAAGTATGGTCACTACAAGAATCAGTGTCTTGAGCTAAAGAAAAGGAAGTAGAAACACAAAGCATCGATTGCCGAAGAAAAGGAACCTACAAAGAAGACTAAGCATGATGGAAGAGACTTTTTCTTCTAAAAAGGTAACAACACTCTTCTTATTTCTTGTACATATCTTGTTTACTTCGTCTCTGTACATATCTTGTATATCTATCTCTTGGAAGATAATGTGTTCCAAGAAGAACTATACCTAGGGAAAAACAAACAAGATGAAAATGGATATTATTAGATAATACACATGAAAGGATGAAATACAAATCATGTGGAAGCTATTGCAAAATAAGAGACTTAGAAGAAGCAAAGATAGAAAGAAGTCAACAATCGAGAAGAAATTGGAAAAAGACTCATGAAATTTTGTAGAAAACAACAAGACATAAGCATGGACTCCATTAGACAAGAGAACCAATTATATATTGCAGAAGAAAATAAGGATGCAGATGGAAGCATGGACTCTATTAGACGGAGGGAGCCAATTATATGCACTCTTACATGAAGCAAGGGTTAGGAGGGAGCTAATCCTATGATCCATTGAAGACGATGAAATATATATATCCATGGTAGCATTCATAAAAGACAGTACGTGTTCAGTTCAACCAAAGAAGAAGACTTCTTCGAAAAGAAGCCTTAAAGTATTCCTGGTTGTCCATCCAGATCCGTGATCCTATGATGAAAAGAAGAAGTGGAATATTTAGGGCATGGAATCTATAAGAAACTACATGGACCCAAGAGCTAAAGAAAAACATAAGGATTCCAAGAAAGAAAGAAAAACCAGAACAACCAGTCATTGTATCAAAAATCACAAGATTACTAGCCTGATATGAAATCACTAAAAGCAATCAAGCAGAAGAACTGAAAGTCGTGATGAAGAAACATTGTATGGAAGACTTATGAATGAAATCATTGCGAGATCCAGAACCAGAGTTTCTCCCAGATGGAGGGAGAAGACTATGATGATTACTTGTTCCAATAAACCAGAATTATCTCTACATAAGTCATTATATCAACTGCAACATCCATGAGTTGGAGTTCTACATCAGACGAATGCAAAGAATGTTCTCCAGAGAAATTGAATAAAGAGCGTATGAAGAGAAATCTCAAGACTTTGAGGCATACCAGAAAGAGACCCTTGTATGCAGATCGAAGAAGACAACTTGGTGGAAGAACCTCCAGTGCACAACAGAAGTGTGGTGAAGATTCCCTATAACATCAAGATGATTACTCAGTAGATCAGATCTCATGATGACATAAGAAGTACCAGATGGATATGTTCTAGTTTTCCAACTATGATATATTCTATTATTCATATCTACATGAAGCCTTCACAATGTTCCAGATTAAAGTACAATTGAAATCAAGCATTAAATTATCCATGATAAAGTCCAAAAAGGAGAAAATGATCTCTCCAATACATATCTCCATAGATGAGCAGATAAGCAGACATTTTGGTAAAGCTTCTATCCAAGATGAAAGAGTTTGCATACTCAGGCTAGAGCTCGTGGAAACAACTTACCTCTTATTGAAAAAGGAAGAAATGACTCTCCAAGTTAGGAGGGAGCACTGAAAACATTATTGAAGACATTCATCTTTAAAATTTGAAAAATAGTCCATCTTGGAAAGATGCTTTCTTGTTCGAAAAGTGGATTGAGACTTCTGATGGACAATCACTTTCCATTGTAGTTAACATGGGAAGTAGTCTGATTGCTGATGTATCATAGACAATGAATTCCCATTGTGGTTAACATGGGGAGTGGTCTAGGGCAGTCTCTTTTCTTGAGGGTTACTCAAGAAGACTGGCCCACCTCGCCGAAAAACGATTTCTCTTTGTGGTTAACATGAGGAATGGTCCATTTTGGAGGTTGATTCAGGGAAGTCTTTTCCTCTTGTGGTTAACAGAGGAAATGGTCTAGACAATCATTCCTTAGGGTTTATACATTCTCTCCAAGGTGCACTTTGATTAGTGTAGGAGGAATGGCCCAGGGTGGGGAATGGTCCAGGCTCAACAATCAGGGACATACATTCCTTAGGGTTTATACATTCTCTCCNCAGGGTGGGGAATGGTCCAGACTCAACATTTCTTAGGGTTATACATTCTCTCCAGGGTGCACTTTGACTAGTGTAGGATGAATGACCCAAGGTGGGGAATGGTCTAGGTTCAGAAGACTTGACAGTTATTCTTCCTTGTTTGAGAAGAATAGTCCAGATATCTCATTATTCTACTCCGAGGGCATATATTCTTTCATATCTCACATACATGAGTGAAAGATTGGCCGAAATGATTCATTTTATATCATAACATTGTTTCTGTGCAGGTTGCTATCAGATGTTTGTTATGAAGACAATAGATATAGACTACTGTGGTGGATATGTTCCACTGTTCGTTAGGCAGATATTCTTTCAGAGATCATAGCTGTGAGTGAAAGATTGGCCCAAATGATTCAGTACATATCATAACATTGTTTCTATGTAGGTTGCTATCAGATGTTTGTTATGAAGATTGTATGACAGTAGATGAAGACTACTGTGGTGGATATGTTCCACTGTTCATGACTATACGTTACTAATCAAGTACTTGTGTGTTACTTGGTGTGGTAGTGAACCACTGGATTGTAGTTATGTGCTACTATGAATAGACACAATTGTGTTCTATTTTTGTAATCACCATCCAGACGAATGATGAACACAGATTTTCCAGATGGAAATTGGTTCAGAGAATTTACTCCTCTAGATTTTAAGAGTGGCTCTTGTATCACTCTATGGTGTGAGTGACTTATTGAGCATCATGTCTAATTACTTAGATGAAGTATGGTTTTGAGAGATGATGCAACTGATGGTGATGGTGATGATCATGATATATTCATGAGATAGTCTAGACGACTATATTGATGCTACCTGGTAAATGGTATGTTTTTGTGCTCAAGACCATTACCTGTAATACCTCCCTAGCTAGGAGGGAGTGTTAATATTATGGTAGTTGTGGGAGGTATCTACCTCCACGTGTGAACCTGACGAGAATAGAAGACTCCGGAAAGAAAGAGAAAACCCTAATGAGTTGGCTAATAACCCTAGAAGTCTTGTAGGCTCAAGAAGATAATTAATATTAAGTTATTAGCCTCCGAGAGAAGAAGTCGGCCAGAAATAATAATAATATACTGAACAGACACATATCCAGAAGGAGAAGTCGGCCCCAACAAATCTGGTAGAACCAGTATAAATACAGGGTGCCAGTTCTCATTTTGACATCATCTCAGAATTGCAGACAACAAGTGGTGTGCACTGCAGTTCCCAGTTTGGTGCGCACGTGTGGATGAGAGCTAAAGGTGTAGCTGCTGCAGCTAGCAGTTTCAATGTTGGCTTGGACTATCTCTTGGCTAGGGTTTGGACTATCTGATTAACTATTGTTGGTGCGCTATCCTTGGAGGAAGATGTGCTACACCTTGTTTGGCTATCTAGCCTAGGGTTTGCTTCTGGAGTAATTCTTAGTCAAGGTTAAGGTGATCAAAGGGTGGCTTAGGCCTATGGTTGGGTGACGAGGGTATCGTCAATGATAAAACGAGAACACAATCTTCTATATTCTAACACTAGCTCTGTTATAACTAGTTCTGTGTCTACTGTAACGTTTATTGGGGTAAACCTTTGGGGTCATTTTCCATAATGGCACGCCAGTTCCTATATAAGTATTGAGTCTGTAATTGAATAAATAGTCTGGTCAACTATGTATATACTTTTTTTCTTTAATTACTAGAAAGATAGTCTTGGTCAAATTTACTCGGAATGATATTATGTGTCGAAGTAATTTTCTCTTTCAAATTCAAACACTGTACTTATTATTTATGCCACTCAACCCTGTCCTAAACCATTGGCCTATCACGTTATAGAAAGAAAAGAGTTTTCCCATAGTTTAATAATATATTCATTGATATCTTTTGGTCTACTGTATTTGATTTAAATTGGAGGAAGTACATTGACTGTTGCTTTAACTAGAGTATTCCAACTCCTATGCATTTGATTTATAGTTATGGATGCATGTATGTCGAAGATTTATCATATTCAGAGTATAGGAAAGAATGCTTATGAGTAGACACATGTAGATAGTTATATATACATATTTGTTTATGTAGGCACTAGGTTCCGTATTTCATTATCATGCCTGCCAATAGTAACTAGATATATACTTGTTACAGATCTATCGTGGAAATGTATTGACTTGGAGTAGCTTAAATCTACATTAAGTGGCAGATAGCATCCCGATTTCATTTATGAATCTGAATTTGTACTTGCAAAAAATACTTACTTCATATATATATACTAGTTTCAATCTGTTCATGCCTAGATGTTTTACACCAAAAATTTCGATGTACATGACATACCTCTATTATAACAGAAATCCAATTACAAAACAAAAGTTACTTCCAGAATTTAATTACACAAATCCATTCGATTTTCCTAAGAAGAAATCTAATCATTTCTAACTTTCGTACACATTCTAATTCAATCATAAAGGGCTGCCCAGGAATTGATTTATAACTACTCTGTCAGAAGTTTGACTTCATACATACGTATGATCGAACAATTTTCGTTCAGGGTATTGTGTCCATACATATTTTAATGATTTTCACTACGTCTATAAGTAATTCATCCCAGAGAGATAGAAATAATTCAATTTAGATACAACAATTGCATTACATCATATATACGATCATTCAAACATAAAGGGGGAAGATTACATATCTGAACTAGTGCACGGGAAGACAAAGGGAACAACCACGTTCCTCCCAACCGTAGAATAAGGCAACCAAATTACTTGCCCAATTCACCCCCTAGCCTGACCATGAATCCATGAGGGCAAACTTGGAATTTCCTCTTCAGCAATGTCTTCATTTCTCTGTAGTTTTCTCCTTGCCTCACACTTAATGTTTAGTGTTCATAACAACAAGTACAAAGTAATTTTTTCTTCCTAGCATACTTGGCAGCGTCCTGCCTCCTCACATATGCTATTTATCAAACAATATTTTTGCCTAGGTCTTTTTCCCTCCCTTGGGAATTTTCACAGCTTTCTCAATCCCTAATTTTCAAGGGCTTTCAATGGCCAAATCCCTCATTTTCCACTTGTAACAATCATCCGAGAGGTAGTTCCAACATGTTCCCCACTTATGGAATCATGGTGAGCTGAATTTAACATGGTTGTTCCATTTGTCCTCCTGCAACAATTAAACAATATTATGTTTACATACAAGTGTCATAGTCAAATAGTTAGTTGGGTCAAATCATGTCTCTTCCCAACAGTCATAATAATTAATTACAATTTATCAAATATTGAAATTCAGAATTTCCATAAATAGAAAAAAATTTCCAAATTCAAATTTACTAAAAATAAAATAATTTTCTAATAAATTTTGAATTTCATTTTTTTTTTTTGTTTTTTTGGGATGTCACAAATATAATCTGACAATGAATTTGAGCCATCTTTTCACCTATAGTTGTTATTTATTTTTTTCATTACCACGGAAAAACCATTCACAAATTTGGTTATAAAATAAAACTTTATATGAGTTCTATTCTAATATTGTCTACTACTAGATTATGTTACTAAATTTCTACACATTATAATAATCAAACTATAGTATTATCACAAGCCCAAAAGGCACGTATATAAAATGAAACTCTACCTC
>JASDQU010437586.1:10528-23168 GCA_032191745.1 Picea mariana | reverse complement strand
ACAATCTATGTAGAATAATTTCTTCTCACCACACTTATGTCCCTTACTGTACTTGCTGTCACAATTAAAGCATAAACCTTTTGCTTTTCTTTCCTCCAATTGTTGAGGTGTCAACCTTGTAGGTTGAGGTGTTTTAGAAGAAGGAGTATTGTTCTCTCTATAGATGTTAGGATTGTTCCTTCTAGTAGCCATAGCCATATTTTTACTTTCAACATTTCTTGCCACTTTAAATGCATTCTCCAATGATTTGGGTTCCCAAAGGAGAACCTCATGTTGAATGTTATCCCTTAAAGTTACCATGAATACATCAATCAAGTGCTCATCTAGAATATCGGTTACCTTTATATTCAATCTTTGGAAGTTCTCAATGTGCTCGGTAGCTGAACCCTTTTGCTTGAGATTTATCAATTGGCTAAAGAAGGTATNCTTGTATCCTCATAGTGTGCTATCATTTCTTCCATGAAAATTGTCTAAGTGACGAGTGATTTGCGAGAACAAAGCCATCGATACCATACAAATTGATTAGGTTCTAAATATAAAGAAGCAATTTGTACCTTTTGTGTATGTGGCACATTATGGAGATCAAAGAATTGCTCCATCTGAAGTATCCAGGTGATTGGGTCCTTGTTATCAAACTTCCTCATATCAATCTTAGGTACGTGGTTGGTCTTCAAACCAAAGTTGGAGTTTCTCCATTCTTGATTCACCTTCCTTGTGTCCTCATAATGAATTTCATGGGATGCATTTTCACTTTCAGGTGTCTTCTCTATTATGAAATTTTTCAATACTTCCATGATCTCCCCTTTTAAACCATCCATCTTAGTATCCAACTTAGCTTCCATTGAATCTATCTTAGTATCCAACTTAGCTTCCATTGAATCCATCTAATTTTGTAGTTCATTTGTGTCCCTACGCATTTCTTCACCTTCATCAAGAGTCCAAGTAGGATTTTATGGAGGCTTATTTGGTGTAGAAGTTCCCTTTTTTGGTGGCATGTTGGCCAAGTATCACTTATGAACTAGTTCTGCTAGACAATATTTCTTCTGTTGTATCTCCCAAGTTTCGGCCCTTATGGGTATGAAACTTTATTTTATGTAGTTCTCTAATATTTCTTCTCTTCAATGCCATAGGTTTGATCAAAATTGGATGTGCCAAGTAGAATTTATGGTAACTTCCCCACAACTTGCTGATTTTTGTCCTTTCCAGGAGATATCACTTGTATAGTGTGTCTGGCACAAAATAATTGATATAAAATTCTAAAACTCGCACCAGAAATACTACAGACTATCCATGATCCAATGAAACTAGTCCCACTCAATTTGGATACTCTAGGAAGAAGTTATGATTGTTTTACCTGGAACACCTTCTTGAGACTAGTCAATAGGACTAGTCAGATACCCTATCTTACACAGGGTGTATATAAAAATTTAATATGACCCATAAGTTGAAATTTTTACCACAGATACTTTACTAATTTCTGTAAATAGCCTCCAGGTTTCAAGGTCTGAAACATTACAGAGAATATTTTATAGCAAAAATTCTGCAATGACTCATTTCAGGATGATTCCAGAACCCCATCTTGTACAATATGTATATCTGAAAGTATAAGGCCTCAGGAGCTGAATTTTGAACTCAACGTACCTTGATCCATCTATTAAATATCCTCCAATCCGTTCCTTCTGAAACATTTTAGAAAAAAATTTATAGTAAAAATGCCAAGGTGTCTCAGATGTAGCAGCGAAACCTCAAGACCTTGAGCTCTAATACCATATGTTAAGAACCAAATATCAATATAGCATAGAAAAACCTCAGAAAAAGTACTCAACACCTTGAAAAAGAGATAATTTTAGATAATAAACCTCTTCGAGGGGGCAACCTCCTTTTACCCCACTTAAATGTTCAAGTACAAGATGATTCAAAATGAAAATATCTCCTTGGTATATATAGGAGACTAGGAGGTATAATTACAGCTAATGGCCTAAAGCCGACATAAATAAAATAACATTACTAATATAATATGAACCAATTAAGGGGTAATGAGCCAATATTAGGGCTTAACAAAATTTAATTATTAAAGACATATAAGAAAAAACATTTCGTGGTTTTCTCCCACTTTGGGTTTCCACTAAAAACACTGGTGTACTATGTCTGTGCATGATTGTTCATTTGTTAATTGTTTATTTACTCTTCAACTATTGGATGATACTAATAAATTGATATAACACTTGCATTTTAAGGTTAAAAGGGATTAAATTTCTCTATTACTGATTCATCCCCCCCCCTCTCAGTAATCCAACACATGATCCTACTCACATTATTGATTAGAACATGGTGCAGGTGGAACTAGAAGGAAAGTTCCAAGTGCAACCTCTATGCATTATGGTTAGGAAAGAAACAATACTTCATAACAGAGTCATCACCCAGGTAAAGGTGAAATGGAAGAACTTTAGTCATGAGGAGGCTACTTGGGAGTTCGAGGATTATATGAAGAAAATATATCCAACTCTATTCCAAGAGGTGACTGGAAGCAAATAATAACATCGAGGATGGTGTTATTTTTAAGGGGAAGAGGATGTGACATCCTCAGTTATTAAACATTTTATTTAATAATTTCCATTTATGGAAATTCGTGTTTGACTTTATTAAGACAATGTATTATTATTATTTAAATGATTGTGCAAGATTTTGACTTTTCAATTGTCCTCTTTTGATTGAAATATGTAAGAGACAAACTTTTTTAAAATAATAAATGTAGGAAACAAATGGAACAACCAGGTTAAAAAGAGATGACTATGATGCCATGAGTGGGGAACATGATGGAGATAACTCAAAGCATGATTACAAAAGTGTCAAATGTGATATTTTTTCATTAACAACCCCTAAAAATCAGGGATTTCTAAAGCTGTGAATTTCCAAGTAGAGAAATGACTCAGTGAAATTTCCTATGCACAAAGGAAGAGAAATACAACATATTTCAAAGGTAGGATGCTTCTTAGTATGTTGGAAAAATAAGATATATTTATTGTGTCAGAACTCATGTGTTAGGAAAATTATTTTTGAGTTGTATAGAGGTACATCGATAAAGGAGTGGAGCTCAGTTCTCCCTTATGGATTCATAGTCAGGATTGGGTGATCAGGACAAGTAACGCGATTTTTCTGCATCTACGATTGGGTGGAACGTGGTTGTTACATTTTTTTTTGGCTGGTCGGGTTCAGATATGTGCACTTTGCTCATTAGCAACTCTATATTTTCTTTGCGTATTTGTTTATTGTTTATATGTAAAGATAATTTTTTATACTATTAAGATACTTATCCATTTTCTATATATATTCAATCACAACTATTTAATTTATGGTAGGAAGAGAGTTAAATGACAATTTGACTAAAATAGCTATAGTATGAAACCCACTTTAGGGATGATATTCATTGCAGATAATATATTGTATTTATAACAGAGTAAAGTCTAGAAATTAGAGTTAAATCGAAATATTCATTGTTGGCCCTGACCAAGTTTTGAGGAACACTTGGTCATATTTGACCATTTTTGGGACTTTGACAACTTGTCAAAGATGGATCGCAATGCGAAGAAGAAATCGTGGAAGCTAGACCCCTTTTTGGGTCCTTTCTGGGTTTTGGGGGATAATTTAATGGGAAAGGGATGTTGTCCCATGGGTTTACCCACGCTTAGGCCCACTATTGTATGTATAAATAGATGTATAGGCAAAGTAAGTGAAAAATGGAGGGGAGAAGAGTAGTAGAGTGTGATCTATGTGATCGAAGAGTTGTGAGTTATGCTAAGTGTTGGTAATGATTGTAAATTCTGTGTGCATACTATAAGAGACTAAGTGAAGGATATTGTAGAAGGCTCTGTGATTTTAGCACAAGGAAGAAGGATCTAGCGAGGTGCACAGATATTTTGTCCTATGCGAAGAGGGATTTGGATGGCTCTGTGTTTTAACCTGATTAACTGAAGCTAATAAAGAAAAAGTCTTTATGGATGTAGCCCCAGGGTGGGGGTGAACCACGGTAAATATGTGTGTTGTGCTTTGTGCCTCGACCTGATGTGTTTGTCTCTTCCTTTGCTAAGTGCTTTGATGTGTTTAGATAGATATATTTATGCTTTGTGCTTCTGAGATATGAATGAATGTTATATCTGGTATGTAAGATTCTTAGTGCTTGATCTGTCGAATCTAATCTATCTTGTTGTGGCTATGTGTTAAATTATATTAGATCTAAGTACATACTGCGATGCTCTGTGCTATCTGTGAAGTATCATAAGGGTTGAATATTGATGAATAATCTATGCTAGGTGATTGTTAAGTGTTATAATCACATATATGTATCTCAACTAAGGTTGAAGACACCTGAATCTTGCAACCACCCCTATCTCTACCTCAGGTGAGACTTCATCTACTTCGCAGGTGTTTCTGAAATTGCCGGTAGTTAGGGTTTTTTTGGTGTGTTGTTGTAGCGTTGAACCCTGGGTCTGCCCCTGTGCAAACAAATGGTTCTGATGTCGGGACCAGAAACTATGATTGTTGGGAACTAAGCAGAAGAAGCTTTGTGAAAAGATTCATCCTAAAATTGTGAAAGCTTTGTGCGTGGATCTTTGCCCTAGTGCACAGTGATCCACTTGATCTGAAAAGGTCTGTTCTGAAAAAAGAAGGACAGATCTGAAGGAAAGAAGTTAGATCTGGAAGAAAAGAGGTTGACACTGAAGAAAAGAAGTAAGATCTGTAAGTTTTGTGCTCTGATAAAGGTAAGAATAGTTAAAATTTCTTAGATCTGGAAGCTTTGTGCCCTGTAGAAGTAAAATAAGTGAAAATTTTTATTTCTAAAGTATGGATTTAGGTATGCTTGATAGATTTTGTCCTAGCTTGAAAAGTAGGGCATTGTTAGATGAAATAACATTTGATATGAATAGATCTGATAAGAATAATGAAAGATATGTTATACCTATGCATAGAAAGAATTTTTGGACTAACCAATGGATGCAGGATCCTAGAAAGAAATTTTTGCAGGCCACCCATTATGACCCTAGCAACAAGTACAAGAAAAGTTGGGGATCATTGAAGAGAAAGAGAGGATTAAGTCTTTGTTATAGTTGCAGAAGACCAGGACATCTTACTAAGGAATGCCCTGGGAGAAACCCTAGTTTCCTCTGTTGTAAGGCTATGGACCATGAAGTACTGGATTTCCCTAGAATGATTATTAGACTTGAAAAGTTGAATATGGAGCAAGAAAACTCTGAAGGAGATCAAGAGACTAAGATTATAGAAGAACCCCAGAAAGAATCGGAGATTATGTTACTGAAAATGAAAGAAACCCTGGATGAACATAAAGATGCCAGTTTGTTAGAGATCTTCAAAGAAAAGGAGAAAATCCAAGTAAGAATAGGAGACTTCGACATTGGCTGTGCTCTGGATGAGGGAACACAGATGAACATTATGACAGAAAGTACTTGGGAAACCCTAGGAAGGCCTTCTATGGTTTCGTCACTAGAAAAAATAGGGTTGTTTAAAGGAAAAATGGTAACCCTATGTGGCAGGATTACCCAGATAGATATGAGTACNCGACAGAGGAAGAATTCGAAGTTATTAAATTTATTGAGGACCATGCCCCATTTCCATCTTTGTTAGGCAAGATCTGGATTGAAAAAGACCAGATGCAGAGAAAAGAAGAAAAGGAATCACTAGAACAAAAGAAACAAGAACTCATGGAATTTATGACTAGAAGGATCGCCTACTTGATGGAAGAACAAGAGAACATATCTAAGCTATTGAACACCAGGGAATTGGATGTCGAAGCTATAATAGCATTAGAGGAACCATAGAAGACCGAAATACCTAATCCATATGATGAAGGAGTATTACCGTTGGATCTAAAGAAAGAATCTCAGCATCGCGAAGTGACTATGTCGAGAGAAGATAAGAATCAGAATGGAAAAAGGATGACCGAGATGAAGCTCACTGGGAAGAAGGCTAGGAAGCTAATTAATAAGAGAGCCAAGATCAAAAAGTTACAGAAGATTCCAGAGGAAACTTTGTAGAAGGAAAAATCACAGGAATTGAGCTTCATCGGGATATTAGAATATCGACATATGGCACTTCACCATGGCAAAGCAATATAGTTGTTGGACCTATATACCTGTTCGAATTCCACCCCGAATGGATAGAAAAACATTAAAGGATCACCACTAGACCATTGGACCATGCCATAATGGATGGATCAACGTTTATGGAAGCTTTATACCCATTGCAAGCATACCGTTGATGAATTTCCTATTTAGCTCATCGCGTTGTTCCCGAAGAACACTTTTTCCAACTAAAATGTCGAAGCCCGTAGAACTATTGATTATATATAGTGATCATTGCAAGAAGATTGTTCACCCTAGTGCAGTATTTTGAGATCATCATGACCCTAATTATATTTTTCGAGTGCATATGTCTGACGAGCTCATCTCACTTGAGGAATCCGTCACAGAGGTCCTTCTTGATTTAATGACTGAGAGAGTCATTTCAGAAAGAAGAATTTCCACCGAAGTCCAAGCACCATCGATGAGAGGAGTGCAAGCCTCCCCATCGACTACTCAAGCAAGAACATCTCAAGTCGGTGCAGAAAGAAGAACTAAGCATAAGGACGACATAGCCAACGTGAAGTTAGTGCCATCCATCCTACCAACTTACATACCCGCTCTGAGCGGTGATATTAATAGGGATAGTGTCCCTAGATACTTTGAATACACCCTAGTCACTGTATATCTACCGAAAGGAGTATGCACCTACCGCACATATCAAGACAAGGTTACAGCATTGAAGTTTGGTGACTTCAACCTGGGAGACCATAAAGTTTACAGCATGCTCACCCCATATAAGTACTTGACCAGAACTAAGGGAAAGAATTCGAATCTCATCGCTCAGCAATGGACGATGAACCTTGCGTAGTCTACTTTTCTCAATGTTATGAAAATACTGCACTTAGGGAGACACCAGGAGGTGAATTCTTGTGTAAAATTGTTGCTAGCAAGTTACCACAGAGGATACCTATGGTTAGAACGTCGCATAATTGTTGATCCAACGCTGATCAATAGGATCACCAGGCTTAGCATGTAGGGCCCTGATCCCCATGAGTACTATCTTGGAAAGACCGCAGACCGCGCTTTTGCGCAGAAGATCAAAGAATCCTATGAAGATGTTGAGAAAGGCGTGAGAGGCTAAAAGGTAGCTTCTATTGAAAGTGGCGTAGTGCACCTCACATGCCAACTGATCGCAGGCAATTTGGTACTCAAGAATCGACCAACACAAGTATCTGGCTTTGAAGTTGACCTCGCAGGAAAGTGTGCAAAGGGACTACAGATGAACTAGGCAAAGTACCTGGTCAATCAACTTGAGATTTACTACAGATAAGCCCAGTATTAGGGGCATGAATTCCATTTTAGCTGGCTCTTAATGCTAATCTCTTTTGTTGCATGGGATCTACCAGAAGGCGCAACCTTCCCAGACCTTGACCCCTTTGAGACACTAGTTGCGAAGTTCAGTACATTATGGTACTCTAATGACATGAGAAAGCAATGGAAACCGAATGTCATTTTCCACACATACTATAACCAATTGAAAGCATCCCTAAGGGGTGAACCTCACATAACCCCAAAGAATTTATATAGATTTCGACCTCTGATAAATTTCAGCGTGAAATGCTACTTTATATACCTAACCCCACGCGTTGATGAGCACCAGGAATAGCTTCAGTCCTATTATAAGCTGACAGAAGAAGACCTCGAAGATATCACCAAGGAATCATCGACGGACCTCATTGTTTCAACAGACCCCATAGAAATGTCTAACATCAACAGCCCCAGAACTGCGTAGGATACACCTGGGCCCAGAAAGACAAATAAAGCAAAGACGATGAAGAAGACTGAAGAAGTCCAGGATGTTGACACCCTATCTGTAAGGACGACTTCCATTACACCAGATGAAGAAGGTGATGACGAAGAAGGTACATAAACTAAACAACAGAAAGTCAAAGTACCACCGCCTAGGGACGAAGAAGACTCATTGAAGAGAAGGAAGGTCTCACCTCTAAAATCTTCTCCAGAAAGAAACCAAGAACCCCTGTAACCAAGATGCGAACTTCCCTTACGTTGAATGACTTTGATTTAATTGTTGCAGCGGTCAATGATGCTTCAAAGGAAATCATAGAGAAGCAGAAGGTGAAGCAGGAACAAATGTATAGCCAAATTGAGATCACCCTCCAAAGAGTACAGCAAGCACTCCAGTCTAGTCGAGAAATCTCTACTGCACCTCTGCCAAAAGGAAAAATAGAAGTTGGAGATGAATCAGTTTAGCTCCACAAGATTGTTGATACAGTCGAAGTATGCCTTCGACATGCTCAGGAAGAAAAAGCACAGGCCACCCGGGCCCTAAAGAAAGAATAGGAAGAAATTATTGAGAAATTCCAAGCCGCGCAACAAGAGAAGAATGCTCTCCAAGCAAAATTTGAAGAAGACAGAGCGAAGATCCAAAAAGAGAAAGATCAGTTGCTTGCAAAGCAGATAAGAATTGAAGAAACAGTGAACATATCATTTCTCTCTGTGACCGGCTTAGAGTAGAAGGCCGAAGAGCCCATAGAGCACCAAGTGATGAAGATGGATGAAGTTATTTAGCAACTTCAATAAAGGGTCATGGAATTAAAGCTTTAGACCATACCACAGACTCCACAATAAGTGCGCGACCAGCGAGAATTGAATTCTCAGAGCGCAGACAAGAGGATTATAGCACTTGCTACAGAATGTAAATAGCTAAGTAGCAAAAGCGTGCAGATATATGAACAACTCTCTGAAGACCCAGAGTTGAAGAAACTAGAGTCCCAACTCTAGGAAGCAAAGTAGCACACAGATACAGTATGGGCGTAGCTCAAGCTCCTGTCACCCATCGAGAGGATGAAGAGATCCTAGGAATAGCGCACTACCCAACAACTCGTTCTTACCATGCAGAACAGGGTGATGGAAGTCACCCAGAAACTCCAGCCGAGCCAGGAGGCGGCCTACCTATTGTTTGGAGAAATTGAAGGCCAAGGAACACTACTAGAACAAGTAGTTGTTATAGTCGAGCAACAACTAGAAGGACCTATCAACGAAGCGGTTGCTCAGGAATTCATTGAGCACGAAGCAATAGCACAGAGACAAGTCGAAGCAGCTCGAGCCAAGATCGAGACCTTTAAGGCAAATTTACCCAGACCTGAGTGACTCGGGACGAGTCACAGGTGAGTGTTGGGGACTTGTTGGCCCTAACCAAGTTTTGAGGAACACTTGGTCATATTTGACCCTTTTTGGGAGTTCGACAGCTTGTCAAATATGGAGCGCAACACGAAGCGGAAATCATGGAAGCTAGACCCCTTTTTGGGTCCTTTTTGGGTTTTTGGAAATAATTTAATGGGAAATGGATGTATAAATAGATTTATAGGCGAAGTAAGTGAAAGAGGGGATAAGAGTAGTAGAGTGCGATCTATATGATCGAAGAGTTGCGAATTGTGCTAAGTGTTGGTAATGATTGTAAATTCTTTGTGCATATTGTAAGAGACTAAGTGTAAGATATTGTAGAAGGCTCTGTGCTTTTAGCGCAAGGAAGAAGGATCTAGAGAGTTGCGTAGATATTATGTCCTATGTGAAGAGGGATTTGGATGGCTATGTGTTGTAACCTAATTAAGTGAAGCTAATAAATAAAAAGACTTTGTGGACGTAGCCCCAGGGTGGGGGTGAACCATGGTAAATATGTGTGTTGTGCTCTGTGCCTTGACCTGATGTGTTTGTCTCTTCCTTTGCTAAGTGCTTTGATGTGTTTAGATAGATCTCTTTATGCTTTGTTCTTTTGAGATATGAATGAATGTTAGATCTGGTATGTAATATGCTTAGTGCTTGATCTGCCGAATCTAATCTATCTTGTTGTGGCTAAGTGTTGAATTATCTTAGATCTAAGTACATACTACGATGCTCCGTGCTATCTGCGAAGTATCATAAGGGTTGAATATTGATGAATAATCTATGCTAGGTGATTGCTAAGTCTTATAATCATAGATATGTGTCTCAGCTAAGGTTGCAGACACTTGAGTCTTGCAACGAGACTTCATCTGCTTCACAGGTGTTGTCGAAAGAGCTGGTAGTTAGGGTTTTTTTGGTGCGTTGTTGTAGAGTTGAACCCTGGGTTTGCCCCTGTGCCAACATTCATCACATAAAAATATAGATAAAAATATGGATAGTATCACTCTTACTTCTTGAAAAAAATCTGAGTGTTTTAAAGAAAGAAGAAACAATATATGTGTAATTCTATTTTAATTTTATAGACTCAAAGGAGAAATATAGTTCCTAATTAAAAGAGAAAAATCCTCTTCTAGTAGTATAATATTTGAATTATAGACTTGATCGAAAGGGATGCATTTGTAAATCGTATGAATGGAACTTGAATACATTTTCCAGAATCAACTATGTTCCTATAATAAGGAATACTTAACCTGTAGAAAATGAAAAGAGAGTGATTAGTAAGGTATGACATTGCAGGTAAATAATAAAGGAAGAATACTTAAAATTGTAGTGGGAATTAACTTTCTTCTTCCAAAGACCTTCTCTATAAATAAGATGGAATCCTAAATTCTCGTGTAGAGTGAAATGAGTTGCTCTATTTATTATTGTGGTAGTGATGACTGCTTATAAGGAACCATGTTTCATTTTTTAAATAATTAAATAGGTTACCTGGACGATCCTTGTTTCGGATCTTCATCATGAAGGAGGTTGACGAAGAATAATGCAACAAAATAAGGAACCGACCATCATTAAAAATAATGTACAAAGGAAATATTTATTTATATTTATTTATTAAAGAACAAGTCGAAATCATATACAGAAAAAGAACCAATGGCATAGAAAAGGTTATCAATTCTCTTACACAGAACATATCAAGAATCTCATAAGAAAAAAGAAAATAGGTATATTAGAATAACATTGTTATATCTAGAACAAAATTCAATTTTGATGGCGTATAAACCATTACTACAATTAAAAATAATTTCTTCGGGATAACTAGTCGAGACAAATAAAATATTAAATTGATGAAATATCAGATATGATTTAAAAATACTTACTCAGTAAGACTCAAAGTCCTTATTCCAAAACTACAGTTTAATTGCACATGGATGTATTAATCAAGGATGAACTATAGAAATGTCTTGGTCGATTTATTTGGTCGATTTATTTGTTTGACAGCAAGAGTATGTGTGGTGAAGAAATCAAATGGAAGTAGTAGACCGTGGCTTGATGAAATCCCTTGAAATTGTCTCATCTCTTAAACATTTTCTACGTTACTGGTAGCAGAGACAAATATTATGAGCCATTACATTCGGTTTTATATCAGACTGAATGTCTTATCACACTATATTATATATTAAAGAATTCAATAACTCCATACATTTAACTCAAAGGAGATACGTTGCCATTTTTTCCAGACCAAGATTGGTAGTGCTTTCCTACGACCTAGTTACTTCTTAATAACTTAGGACTCCCACTCGTATGGGGACTTATTGTTAAAATACATTTATATAGATAAAACCCTACAACTGGGAGTATAAAGAGTGGGAATTAAAACATCAATGGATAGTAGAAGTCGTAGGTAATTTTTCCCTTGAAGACAGACCAATACTGTAAATAAATCGTTGATATTACACTCTCTAATATTATTCCAATAAATAAACGTACCTGAACTTTACGAAGGTCAAAAACACTGATGGAATAGATAGTGATTCTATCGCATCAGACCTTCTGAGGTTAAATGTAAATATGGAGGTGAACCCAAACGATAATAATTGTCATACAGTATGCATACAAAGAAGTAAACAAGAGAGATGATAATACGAGCTCTTCTAGGCGTGTGAAAATTAGGAATCAAAAGGGGAACTTGGATTTCTAGTTATGAATCACAAGAGTTATTTTTCTCAAGCTCCTAACTTGTACTATACGCATTGGATAATTTGTGTTGTTTCTCCCAAAGGCTGAGAAGCCATGTGAAACCTTGCAGCATGGACTCGCGTGGTTGGCCTAGGCTACATAGTAGCAGGAAAGTCTTGGAAAGGTTTTAATGGTGTAGTAGGTATGTATTGTATACTATTTTATTCACATTAAAACATCTGCTAAAGAATTAATAACAGTTTTAAGGATTGACGTAATTCCAAACCTCTGTTTATCCTCAAGCAAGCACGAAACCTGGGTCTTTCTTTTAGTCTCATTTCGACATCAACATATTAAACATGAAGTATTTAAATTATTTTATGTAAGTTGTTATACATACGAAATAGTCTAATCGACCATCATAGTAACTATTATATATAATTTGTTTTACAACGAGTATGCAACCCTTGAACTGTCCACAAGTCCTTGACTAGATAGGATTTGAATTGGCTTCTTTGACAACGATATTGAGGTAGAGTTTCATTTTATATACGTGCCTTTTGGGCTTGTGATAATACTATAGTTTGATTATTATAATGTGTAGAAATTTAGTAACATAATCTAGTAGTAGACAATATTAGAATAGAACTCATATAAAGTTTTATTTTATAACCAAATTTGTGAATGGTTTTTCCGTGGTAATG
>JASDQU010437586.1:0-10508 GCA_032191745.1 Picea mariana | reverse complement strand
GAGGTAGAGTTTCATTTTATATACGTGCCTTTTGGGCTTGTGATAATACTATAGTTTGATTATTATAATGTGTAGAAATTTAGTAACATAATCTAGTAGTAGACAATATTAGAATAGAACTCATATAAAGTTTTATTTTATAACCAAATTTGTGAATGGTTTTTCCGTGGTAATGGAAAAAATAAATAACAATTATAGGTGGAAAGATGGCTCAAATTCATTGTTAGATTATATTTGTGACATCCCAAAAAAAACAAAAAAAAATGAAATTCAAAATTTATTAGAAAATTATTTTATTTTTAGTAAATTTGAATTTGGAAAATTTTTTTTATTTATGGAAATTCTGAATTTCGAATTTGATAAATTGTAATTAATTATTATGACTGTTGGGAAGAGACGTGATTTGACCCAACTAACTATTTGACTATGACACTTGTATGTAAACATAATATTGTTTAATTGTTGCAGGAGGACAAATGGAACAACCATGTTAAATTCAGCTCACCATGATTCCATAAGTGGGAAAATGTTGGAACTACCTCTCGGATGATTGTTACAAGTGGAAAATGAGGGATTTGGCTATTGAAAGCCCTTGAAAATTAGGGATTTAGAAAGCTGTGAAAATTCCCAAGGGAGGGAAAAAGACCTAGGCAAAAATATTGTTTGATAAATAGCATATGTGAGGAGGCAGGACGCTGCCAAGTATGCTAGAAAGAAAAAATTACTGTGTACTTGTTGTTATGAACACTAAACATTAAGTGTGAGGCAAGGAGAAAACTACAGAGAAATGAAGACATTGTTGAAGAGGAAATTCCAAGTTTTCCCTCATGGATTCATGGTCAGGCTAGGGGGTGAATTGGGCAAGTAATTTGGTTGCCTTATTTTATGGTTGGGAGGAACGTGGTTGTTCCCTTTGTCTTCCCGTGCACTAGTTCAGATATGTAATCTTTCCCCTTTATGTTTGAATGATCGTATATATGATGTAATGCAATTGTTGTATCTAAATTGAATTATTTCTATCTCTCTGGGATGAGTTACTTATAGACGTAGTGAAAATCATTAAAATATGTATGGACACAATAACCTGAACGAAAACTGTTCGATCATACGTATGTATGAAGTCAAACTTCTGACAGAGTAGTTATAAATCAATTCCTGAGCAGCCCTTTATGATTGAATTAGAATGTGTACGAAAGTTAGAAATGATTAGATTTCTTCTTAGGATAATCGAATGGATTTGTGTAATTAAATTCTAGAAGTAAATTTTGTTTTGTAATTGGATTCTGTTATAATAGAGGTATGTCCTGTACATCGAAATTTTTGGTGTAAAACATCTAGGCATGAACAGATTGAAACTAGTATATATATATGAAGTAAGTATTTTTTGCAAGTACAAATTTAGATTCATAAATGAAATCGGGATACTATCTGCCACTTAATGTAGATTTAAGCTACTCCAAGTCAATACATTTCCACGATAGATCTATAACAAGTATATATCTAATTACTATTGGCAGGCATGATAATGAAATACGGAACCTAGTGCCTACATAAACAAATATGTATATATAACTATCTACATGTGTGTACTCATAAGCATTCTTTCCTATACTCTGAATATGATAAATCTTCGACATACACGCATCCATAACTATAAATCAAATGCATAGGAGTTGGAATACTCTAGTTAAAGCAACAATCAATGTACTTCATCCAATTTAAATCAAATATAGTAGACCAAAAGATATCAGTGGATATATTATTAAACTATGGGAAAACTCTTTCCTTTCTATAACGTGATAGGCCAATGGTTTAGGATAGGGTTGAGTGGCATAAATAATAAGTACACTGTTTGAATTTGAAAGAGAAAATTACTTCGACACATATTATCATTCCGAGTAAATTTGACCAGGACTATCTTTCTAGTAATTAAAGAAAAGAAGTATATACATAGTTGACCAGACTATTTATTCAATTACAAACTCAATACTTATATAGGAACTGGCGTGCCATTATGGAAAACGACCCCAAAGGTTTACCCCAATAAACGTTACAGTAGACACAGAACTAGTTATAACATAGCTAGTGTTAGAATATAGAATATTGTGTGCTCGTTTTACCATTGACGATACCCTTGTCACCCAACCATAGGTCTAAGCCACCCTCTAAGCACCTTAACCTTGACTGAGAATTACTCTGGAAGCAAACCCTAGGCTAGATAGACAAACAAGGTGTAGCACATCTTCCTCCAAGGATAGCACACCAACAATAGTTGATCAGATAGTCCAAACCCTAGCCAAGAGATAGTCCAAGCCAACACTGAAACTGCTAGCTACAATAGCTACACCTGCAGCTCTCCTCCACACGTGTGCACCAAACTAGGAACTGCAGTGTGCACCACTTATTGTCTGCAATTCTGAGATGATGTCAAAATGAGAACTGGCACCCTGTATTTATATTGGTTCTACGAGATTTGTTGGGGCCAACTTCTCCTTGTGGATATGTTTCTGTTCAGTATATTATTATTATTTCTGGCCGACTTCTTCTCTTGGAGGCTAATAACCTAATATTAATTATCTTCTTGAGCTGACAAGACTTCTAGGGTTATTAGCCAACTCATTAGGGTTTTCTCTTTCTTTCCGGAGTCTTCTATTCTCGTCAGGTTCACACGTGGAGGTAAATACCTCCCACAACTACCATAACATTAACACTCCCTCCTAGATAGGGAGGTATTACAGGTAATGGTCTTGAGCACAAAAACATACCATTTACCGTGTAGCATCAATATAGTCGTCTAGACTATCTCATGACTAGATCATGAGCATCACCATCACCATCAGTTGCATCATCTCTCGAAACCATACTTCATCTAAGTAATTATAAATGATGCTCAATAAGCCACTCACACCATATAGTGATGCAAGAGCCACTCTTATAATCTAGAGGAGTAAATGCTCTGAACCAATTTCCATCTGGAAAATCTGTGTTAATCATTCGTCTGGATGGTGATTACAAAAATAGAACATAACTGTGTCTATTCATAGTAGTACATAACTACAATCCAATGGTTCACTACCACACCAAGTAACACACAAGTACTTGATTAGTAACATATAGTCATCAACAGTGGAACATATCCACCACAGTAGTCTTCATCTACTGTTATATAGTCTTCATAACAAACATCTGATAGCAACCTACATAGAAACAATGTTATGATATGTACTAAATCATTTGGGCCAATCTTTCACTCACAGCTATGATCTCTGAAAGAATACTTGCCTCACGAACAGTGGAACATATCCACCACAGTAGTCTATATCTATTGTCTTCATAACAAACATCTAATAGAAACCTCCACAGAAACAGTTATGATATAAAATGAATCATCTGGTCCAATCTTTCACTCATGTATGTGAGATATGAAAGAATATATGCCCTCAGAGTAGAATAATGAGATATCTAGACTATTCTTCTCAAACAAGGAAGAATAACTGTCATGTCTTCTGAACCTGGGCCATTCCCCACCCTGGGCCATTCGTCCTACACTAATCAAAGTGCACCCTCGAGAGAATGTATAACCCTAAGGAATGTTGATTCTGGACCATTCCCCACCTTGGGCCATTCCTCCTACACTAATCAAAGTGCACCCTGGAGAGAATGTATAAACCCTAAGGAATGTATGTCCCTAAATTTTATTCCTAAGAGGTTAAAAATATAAAGCTTCAAAAGTTCAAAATTGTGTGTGTTCCAACAGAAGTAATGAAATTTTTAAGGATTGAAGTAATTCCAAACCTTCGTTTATCCTCAAGCAAGCATGAATCCCGGGTCTTGATTTTAGTGTCAATTAGGAATCAACATATTAAGCATGAAGGATTTAAATTATTTTATGTATGTTTTTATACATACGAAATAGTCTAATCGACCATCGTAGTAACTATTATATAAAAATTGTTTTATAACAAGTATGGAACCTATGAAGTGTCCACAAGTCCTTGTATATCTAGGATTTGAATTGAATTCTTTGACAATGATATTTAGGTAGATTTTCATTTTATAAACGATGCCTTTTGGGCTTGAGATAATACTATTTTTTTATAATTATAATGTGCATAAAATTTGTAATAAAATGTAGAAGGAGAAAGTATTAGAACACAAATCATACAAAGTTTTATTTTATAGCCATATTTTTGAATGGTTTTTCCTTGGTAATGAAAAAAAGAAATAACAACTATAGGTGAAAAGAGGGTAATTCAAATTCTTTGTTGGATTATTTGTTCACAAAATTTCTAACATTATCTAATCGATGTTACATTAAGATGATATTGAAGGGTATAGAAGGAGGGGTATGTTACATATGGTATCAGAGTTGTAGGTTACAACACTTATACCATGATGGGCCTCACCATAAAAGTATAAATTGTTTGAAAAAAAAAATTTACAAGTAAATTGGTTCATTGTTACAAACAGTCTGTTTCCAAAAACTTGTAATCATGTCTGCACATAATGGCGGGGAGGATAGACCAGAAGGAAATATTAATCAACAAACTCATAAAAATACAAAACATCCTAGCAAAAGTAGTTCAACAACATAGGTTTTGGAAACAATGAGGAACCTTATTGTAGAGTTACAAACCTTCAAGGTAGATAATGAGAAACTGAAGAAAGACCATGAATATCAACATAAAATAAATGACATGTTATTATGAAACATAACAATGAAAAATATTCCAAATAATAATGATATGGATGAGGAAGTTAGTAAAAATTCTACAAAAGATTCAACCAAAGAAACTGAGAAAAAAATAGTTCTTCTAATGACATGCACATGATTGAAAATAAAGTATCTACTGTAAAGAAAAGAAAATAGATGGATTACTTAGATGCATAATTTAAGAAAATTAATCCTTCAACTTTTGATAGAGAGTCCATAACTGGAAAAGGGACGGAAGCCTGGTTACTTGACATAAATAAATATTTTCATATTTACAATTACTCTAGTAATATGAAAGTGAGGATGGCCATCTATAACCTGAAGGGTAATGCTAGTATATGGTGGCATGATTTAAATTTATCCAAGGGTTTAAAGGAAAAGAAAATGGAATGGACAAATTTTAAGAATTATTTTAAGAAACAATATTTATCTTAAAGTTATTATGAAAGAAAAACAAAGTCATTTTATGAGTTAAAGTTAGGGCATATGTCTATGGAAGATCTGATTACCAAATTTATAGAATTGTTAAGGTTCGTACCTTACACAAAATATGAAAAGGTGAAAGTTCAGAGATATATAAGTTGTTTACCTTAATCATATAAAGATAGAATAGAGTTTGATAATCCAAAGACCATGAATGAAGTATTATGAAAATCTAGAATATGTTATGAATAGTACAAACAATGGTCTAAAAATACAAAAGCATGGAGAGAAAAGAAATAAGAGAAACTAAAACACATAAATAAAGGTTTCAAGCCATCATCATTCTGTAATATATCCAAATGATATCAAGAAAACAGTTTTTCCAAGAATTCACTACAATTTCTAGGAGGAAACAAATCAGTTAATTTTGGATTTAAGAAGGAAACTGATAATATTAGAGAACCATTAAAATGTTGGGAATGTGGTGAAACACATTTGTTGAGGAATTGTCCACACATAAACTTTGCAAATAAAATAGTTCATAATATATAATAAACTTCAACAGTTGGAGACATTGGCAAAAGTATTTATAGAATCAATGTTGCTCTAGATGGTAGACAAATAGATCATCAATCTACCATTGTGGAAATTGATGGTAAACATATAATTTTCTATTTTAATATACCGAGGAGAAATTTTAAGTTATATTAATCCATCTTTGGTAGACTTATGCAAGTTGGAAAAAGTAAAACATTATAAATCTTGGTTGGTACAATTAGCAAGAGGTACTAAAAGAAAATCAACTAAGTTCATTTCTGACTACAAATTGGAAATACGTGGTCATGAAACTAAAGTGAATTTAATTTTTTTACCTTTAGGATCATATGAAATACTTATAGATATGAATTGGCTACAAAAGCATAAAGTTGTACTTAATTGTTATGAAAAAATGTTTACTTACAAATATAAAAGTGGAATAAAAAGAACAGTTCACGGAATTAGTAAGCATGAAATTCTATAATACAAATATCACCCTTACAATTAAAGAAGTGAATTAGTAAAGGATAAGAGATATGTTATTCAAGTGAAAAATTTTCTAAATGAAGAAAATAAATTGAAGTTAGAATATTTTGTTGTTCTTCAAGAATTTGAGGATGTATTTGCAGAAGAAATACCCGAACTACCTACGAAAAGAGAGATAGACTTTTCTATTGATTTGTTACCTAGATATGCACCGGTATCTAAGGCACCATAGAGAATGAGTATTCCTAAGTTGAATAGATTAAAAATATAGCTACAAGAATTATTGGATAAACAATATATTAGAACAACTGTCTCGCCATGGGGAGCATCAGTATTATTTGTCAAAAAGAAGGATGGAACTCTTCGACTGTGTATTGATTATCGTCAACTCAATAAAATGATGATTTAAAATAAGTATCCATTGCCAAGGATCAATGACCTATTTGACCAGGTTAGGGGAGAATTTTTTTTTTCTAAGTTGGATTTAAGCTTTGGCTATCACCAAATAAGAATAAACGATGAAGATATCAACAAAACAACTTTTAAAACACATTATGGACATTACAAGTTTGTAGTAATTACATTTAGACTTACATATGCACCCACAACTTTTATGTGCTTGATGAATAGTATCTTCAGTAAATACTTTGATAAATCTGAATTGATATTTATTGATGATATACTAATTTATTCGAAATATCAGGAAGAACATCAAAGTTACAATCCTCAAAATTAGATTAAAATGTTTAGTAAAAAATATCTTAATGCACGACAAGCAAGATGGTTAGCCTTTTTAAGTGAAATTGATTTTGAAATTCAACACATCAAAGGGAAGGAAAATAAAGTAGTAGACACACTCAGTCGAAGAGATAATGCAATCTATGAGGTAATGATCAGTAAAATAGAAAGTGATTTGAAGGACATAATTAAATATACATGCATTAGTGATGTTGAATACATAAAAACAATAGAAAATTTTATAGAAAATGAAGGATATTTGAATGGGAAAGAATACGACATCGACAAAGATGGAATATTAAGTTTCAAAAACATGCTGTACGTTCCTATTTTTTCTTATTTAAATTTGGTAATTTTAAATGACATGCATAATAAGCCCTATTCTGGTTATCTAGGGTATCAAAAAATGATAACAACTTAGAGGAAACAATTTTATTGGCCTAATATGGAACATGAAACAACTGATTATTTATTTAAATGTTTAGATTGTCAACAAGTGAAGGATAAACATCAACATCCAACAGGTTTATTACAACCTTTACCAATTCCAGAATGGAAATGGGAAATTATTTCTATGGATTTCATTCCAGGTTTGCCTAAAACTCAAAGACAACATGATTCTATTATGGTAGTAGTTGATAAATTGATTAAGTCTACTCATTTCATACCTATGAAATCTACCTATAAAGATATCAATATCGCATAAATTTTCATGAAAGAGATATTTAGGTTGCATGGAATTCCTAAAATGGTTATTTCAGATAGAGATCTTGAGTTTACATCAAATTTCTGGAAGACATTGTTTACAGGTCTGGAAACTAATTTAAACTTTAGTACAAGTTATCATCTACAAAAAGATGGAAAAACAGAACATACAAACCAGATTATTGAATATATGTTATGCATGTATGTAAGGAATAAACCAACCAAGTGGGAAGATTACTCACACTTAGTTGCGTTCACTTACAATAACGATTATCAAGCATCAACAAAAATGATTCCCTTCAAAATTTATATGGCATAAAATGTATGAATCTTGTCAGTTGGGAATAATCCAGTTGATCGACTAATGGTTGGACCAGATATGCTCCAAGAAATTGAATAGATATTCAGGAAGGTACAATAGAATTTAATGGTTGCGCAGGATTGACATCAAATTTATGCAGACCAAAAGTAACTACATAAAGAATATAATTTTGGATAACATGTATATCGTAAATTTAAAGAGAAAAAGAGTTCGCTAAAATTAGGAAGTTGTTCATAGTTAGAACGAGGGTTTTATGGACCTTTTGAAGTCCTAGATCAAATTGGACCAGTGGCTTACCAACTAGCGCTCCCTTCTAATTTGAAAATTCATAATTTTTTTCATGTTTCAGTGTTAAAAAGGTATATTCATGATGTTTATTATTTGGGTTGGTTTTCATTGATGTCAACCCTTGAACAAAGTTTGGTAGAGAATTACGGTAGCACAAAGGTTTGGGTAATGGACCCAAGTTTGTTATTCTATATGGACAGTACATGTCATTCCATTTCCGGTGGTATGTGGAACATCACATAACTCCTCACGGGTAGAGAGTTATGGCCATGTGAAGTTGGAGAATCCTCATGAGTTATCTAGAAGCCTCAAAAGTTCAAAGTAGTCAAAGTGGTTGCAAAGAAGAAATTATTTAAATAATAAAGTGAAGTGATGAGTGTACTATAATTCAAAGTGGATACAAAAGAAATTATTTAAATAATAAAGTTAATGGAGAAATTACTAAGTGGACAAGTGGTTAGAAGTAGGTTGGCCTTAAAATAAGGAAAGTGGTTTAAGAGATTTTAAAAGGTAAATAATAAAGTGAAGTAATGAGTGTAATATAAGTCAAAGTGGATATAAAATAAATTATTTAAATAATAAATTTAATCGTGAAATTACTAAGTGGACAAGTGGTTAGAAGTGGGTTATCCCTAAAATAAGGAAAGTGGTTTAAGATGGTTAGAAGGTAACTCCTTTAGGAAGCTACATAAAAGTATAACAAAGAGGCAAGGGTCTCTCATTTTAATTAAACTTGAGGATATTGAATATCTACAAGTGATTGAGGTAACCAAAGGATATCTAAGGCAAATTTCAGAGGGAAGGTTAAGTAAATAAGGCCGAAATTCAAGGGAGGATAAATTCTTTTGATGATGCTTTCTAAGGTATGTTATTTACATGTCATCTCACTATTTTTAAAATAACATTTTTTATAGAATGATTCAAACTACAAAATATAGAGGCTGTTGAGGAAAAATGTCCAAGTAGCTGTGATAAAAATTTCATCTTGTGGGTCATTTTATTTTTGAACTTACACTCTATGGAAAATAGGGTTTGTGGCTAGTCCTAAAACTAGTCTAAAACAAGTGTTTCGGGTAAAAGTATCATAACTTCTTCATAACAGATCCAAATTCAGTAACAACAAATGTATTGGTTATAGTATAGTCTATCGTATTTTGTGTTTCATTTTTCAGATCCATACAACAAATATTTCGTGCGAGGCATGCTCTACAAGTTTGTTTTCTAGAATAAGCGAGAATTCAACAAGGTATGACATTTTTTCTATAACCACTTTTCTAAGAGGTTCCAAGTAGTGAAACATGGAGGAAGTGCATAAAATTCACTGAAGAACATTGTGTAATATTTTCAAATCTTATTCATTAGAGGTACATAGTTATGATTATTTAAAGTTAGGATTGTTGACTAATCCAAAATTAGTCATGTCAAACTAAAGTAAAGTATGTTGAAAATGCTAGTCTCTTGTTGTTAAAGTTAAGCAAGTTTTGTAGGTAGGTGATCATATACACAAGGTCAATTACAGAGTTACAAATCAGATTTGGATGATGAAATTGATGAGTTCTTTTGGTTGAGGTACATGTTGGGTACATGGTTGAGACAAGTAGTTGATGAGTTGGCACATACATGAGGTGTATAGTTGAAGATGTTGGTACATCTTGATGGGTCATAGTTTATGTGTATTTGATGCATGATTGATACATATTTTGTGCATGATTAATGCACTCGTTGATGGTACAAATTTAGGTATAGGTTAGTGCATGGTTGATGCACTTGTTTATGGTACAGGTTGATTACATGTTGTTACAGGTTGTTTGGTACAGATTGATTAGTACAGGTTTATAGTAGTATATATCACAGTCATAATGTGACAATGGTTCCATAATTCTACTTATATTTCAGGACAGTTGGACATGGCAAGGACAGGTGGTTGTAGCCACCTTTCAATTGTAGCCAGAGAACATAGGGGGTTGTAGCATCCTTCTAGTTGTATCCAAAGAATTGGGGAGTTGGATATCCCTTTAGGTTGTAGCCTAAGAAACTAGGGATTTGGAGCCTCCTTCCAGTTTTAGCTGGAAAACAAAGGAAGTTTGTGCTTCCAATGAATGTGTTAAGAACCAAATATCAATATAGCATAGAAAAACCTTAGAAAAAGTACTCAACGCCTTGAAAAAGAGATAATTTCAGATAATAAGCCTCTTCGAGGGGGCAACCTCCTTTTACCCCACTTAAATTTTCAAGTACAAGATGATTCAAAATGAAAATGTCTCCTTGGTATATATAGGAGACTAGGAGGTATAA
>JASDQU010437585.1:17813-56194 GCA_032191745.1 Picea mariana | reverse complement strand
TTGTTTTGACTCCATAACCCAATAGTTAAAGAACTAATCATTTTCAATTTGCATTGGAGAAGTAAAATTGTTGCAATGAGATATGTGAAAACACGATATAATCAACTTGTTCAAATTGCAATCTCTTCTTGACGTTCTAGGCTCATCATAGCCACTAGGGCATCTCAATTGGCTAAGTATTTGTTACACATCAAAATGCCACACTTAAGTTCATCACCCTAAGTGTCGCAAGTGTTGTAAAAGTGTCATATGAACCTTGCTAAGTGTTGCATACACCTTGACACCATGAAAGAACATTTGTCACAATCCCTAGTCAATGTGGAGGAAAAATATATTATATGAAGGTCAAAATACTATGTGCAAATGAATTATTTATTAATATTCATAAAAAAGAAATTAATTTAGTGTGAGAATCCACCTCCCATTTAGTTTCCTAATCTCAAGGAGAGGTTGAGAATCTCATGGAGTGTTGAGATATTTTCTCAAACCAATATCCTAATCTGGTGGATCTTGAGAGATATTTTCTCCTTAAAATCTTTGAGAGATATTTTCTCCCTAAAATCCTTGAGAGATATTTTCTCCCTAAAAATCTTGGATATCCCATTTTAGCGGATCTAGTGAGTGATCTTCTCCATGGTGGTTAAGCCTCTAAATCCTATATAATGAGGGCTTTCCATGGAGAAGAGGAGAAAAGAGACAGACAAATATATCAAATTTATGATCTTGGGATTAATGCAAGGGTTGGACGAGGTTGCTGCAACACCATCCATGTTTGTAAGTTTCCTTTTAAGTTCTCATCTAATATACTTGACCTATTTCCTTCAAGCTTGTATAGTCTTGCATGTGCTTGTCTATTGTTCCTTCAATATTTGTAGATGAATTTGTTTGATTTAATATTGTAGAGTAGGAGTTCTTTGTTTCTCTTTGATGTCTATTGTATTGCAAGTATCAAGTTGCACTAAGGAGTTTGGAGATCAAGCTCGGATTGGAAGTAGCGAGGACAAACTTCGAAACTAGGTGCATCACACCTTTTCTGCCTCTCTCTCTTTCTGATTAGTTAAACTAAATTCAAAGGGGTGTTAGTGTCCACTTGTGTTTTTTTGTCTTGGTATTAGGGGTCTGTAATCCAAGTGAAAGTTCATCTATCTGCAAGGGAATATTTTTGTAATAGAAATTGGCGACTCCATTGGAGAAGGACATTGACTTTTATTTCCTTGAATTGTATGAGTTTTTTCCCACCTTTAGATCATATTTTTTGTTTGTTTCTGATCTACTTCCCTTTCTATCTTCTTCATTGAATATTTCACAGAGTCTTTGGAAAAAAATTATGAGTTTTTAGCCTTTTTTTCTGAGTTTTTGGGAAGGGCAGCACTCCTCTATTGTGTACACCAAAGTGTTGATCTAGGATCAACCCTTCCCTGTAGTGTATACTAGAGCGTTGTAGCACTCTGTCCCTTTGGAAACATGAGTGTTGATATCCTTTTCTATGATTTTTTGTCCCTTTCTCCTCACTTTTTCTCAGTCTAATCCTGAGGATATTTTTGCTCAGAGACCTTTGAATACACTTGACTTTGTTTTCCTAAGAGTTTAGCATTTATCACTCATTTATGTTTATCCTTTGATTCTGCAAATTTTCTCTTAATTGTGGTCCCCTTGGGTTAACATAATCACTTGGTTCTTTTTCCTTTTGAGTTTATCTAATATTCATCTTGTAAATATTTCAGATTGCTTGATTGTTTAGGATTGTTCATCAACTAAGATTTGCAAAGGTTGCTTGGTATTGAGCCTTCTTGTCTTCATTTGAAACATCTCACTTTTTTGGGTGATTAATGACAACCTAACTTGATTTTTGTTTCTTGTTTCTCTTCGTTTGAGGATTTTCGTGAGTGTTTATCTTCTTTCTCTTTTTCATCTTTGAGTTCTTGATTGAACAAGTTATCATACTTGTTTATTTCGGTTCTCAATATCCTTTGAGTGCATTCTTTGTTTGAAATATTTTTGCTTCGTATATTTTGTATCTGCATCTGACTCTTTCATTTTGATTGAAAGTAATGAAGCATTAAAGGATTTTCATTTGCTTTCTTTTAAAATCAAATAAATAAGATAATTGTGTTCTTGATTTTGGGTAGTGTAGTAGATTGCATTTAGAAAATTGTGTTTGGGAATTGGGTGTTTTTGTTGAATAAAGTTGAACCTCTTCTCCATCTCGTATGTAGGATTCATTGAAGAAAAAGAGTTGCATCTCGTTATTTTGCATTCTTTTAGAGTCGAGTCTAAAACATCGTAAGTTTCACTTTTGCACCCTTGAGTAAACAACAACCCTAAAATGAAGTGCTTATAAAACTGATCAGACACTTTTATATTAGCTGGTAGCGAACCTACATTAGCTTAAAGTCTAGAGCTTTGGAATAGGTTGTGAGGGTAACTTTCCAAAGCCATCAGACAAACATAGAATCGTGTTCTAGGGAGTGATAAATCCAATCATTCATATAAGCATATAAGGGATTCCCCTCTCACATGGGTGTTAACACGAGGTTGTGTGCGAGAGAGCAGCGGAGATTTCCCCTCTGAAGCTTAACCCACGTACCAGAAAGATCGTATATTGTGGGTTCTTCCTGATAAACGACTGGTTTCATTTGGTCTCGGAGCTTCGTGAATCCTGAATCCATTTGGGGCTCTCAGTAGTATTTTGGTCCACTTGTCTTCAATTCTCTTGAAGAATTTTGAACATGTTATCATGCCCATATGTTCCTTCTCGACTGTCAACTGTACTCGCCTAAAGGCTTACTACGAATTGGTAACTTGAGTGGCCTATATATGTAGGGTTGATACACACGATGACGATGAAGGGGATTATTCGTCGTACATGGGTCAGACATTGGTCAAACTCACTCAAGCTCCTTGGATGGTACACCAATGGGTAAAACCATGCGGGAACTTACACCAAGGCATAATTTCGTTAAGCAAGTCACCAACGTAACTGATCCACTCGCTCTATCCCAACCCCTTCCTATATCGATCTCGCAATGTTGGATTTCATCACAAACTAGTGGTTTCATTGTGGGAGGTTTGTTTCATTGTTTGCTTCTTATATTTGTAGTGTGTGTTGTTTGTTTTCCTTTGTGTAACTTAGGTCAAGTCAGTGTCAATGGCGTCAATTCCTAGGAGTATCAATGAAGGAAACCCTTTTCCCATGGACCCTTTCTCCTTTCCTTCTTTTGGAAATGTTGGTCCTTCGTGCATTGCCACACTGAGTCTTCTGGGACTCACCATTGGGTTATCGGTTTTATTGTTCCCCACTCCAGTGATTTCGAATTTTCCTAGTGCTTCGAACGCACATAATGCTTTGGATGTAAGCACACCACCCACAAATCAACCTCAACCTTTTTCCTTCTTTGCTTGTCAAGTCTCTTTCCTTTCTCCTTCTTCTCCTAGTGAAATATCTAAAGCAAGTAGCCAAGTTGATAAGAAGAAGAAGAAATGGAAGGGGAAGAAGAAGAAGAATTAGAAAGAGACCAAGCCTCCAACTGCATCAGGTCGCATTGGATCCGAGCAACCAATTATTGTTAATTGCACTGGGAGTGTTGATAAATTCAAAATTCTTGAAATGGGATATGTGAAAACACGAGATAATCAACTTTTTCAAATTGCAATCTTTTCTCGATGTTCTAGGCTCGTCATAGCCTCTAGGGCATCTCAATTGGCTAAGTATTTGTTACACATCAAAATTTCACACTTAAGTACCTCACCATAAGTGTCGTAAAAGTGTCATATGCACCTTACTAAGTGTTGCATACACCTTGACACCATGAAAGAACATTTGTCACAATCCCTAGTCAATGTGGAGGAGAAATATATTATATGCAGGTCAAAATACTATGTGCACATGAATTATTTATTAATATTCATAAAAAGAAAATTAATTTAGTGTGAGAATCCACCTCACATTTAGTTTCCTAATCTCAAGGAGAGGTTGAAAAGCTCATGGATGTTTGAGATATTTTCTCAAACCAAAATCCTAATTTGGTGGATCTTGAGAGATATTTCCTCCTTAAAATATTGAGATATATTTTCTCCCTAAAATCCTTGAGAGATATTTTCACCCTAAAAATCTTGTAGATCCCATTTTAGTGGATCTAGTGAGTGATCTTCTCCATAGTGGTTAAGCCTCCAAATCCTATATAATGAGGGATTTCCATGGAGAAGAGGAGAAAAGAGACAGATAAAGATATCAAATTTATGATCTTGGAATTCATGCAAGGGTTGGACGAGGAGGACTTGGCAAGGCTGCTGCAACACCATCCATGTTTGTAAGTTTCCTTTTAAGTTCTCATCTAATATACTTGGCCTATTTCCTTCAAGCTTGTGTATTCTTGCATTTTCTTGTCTATTGTTCCTTCAATATTTGTAGATGAATTTATTTGATCTAATCTTGTACAGTAGGAGTTCTTTGTTTCTCTTTGCTATTTATTGCATTGCAGGTATCAAGTTGCGCTAAGGAGTTTGGATATCAAGCTTGGATTGGAAGAAGAGAAGACAAACTTCGAAACTAGATGCACCACGCATTTTCTCTCTCTCTCTTTATGATTAGTTAAACTAAATTCAAAGGGATGTTGGTGTCCACTTGTGTTTTTCTTTCTTGGTATTAGGGGTCTGTAATCCAAGGGAAAGTTCACATGTCCGCAGGGGAATATTTCCGTAGTAGTATTTCTTGTTGCTATTATAACTTTTCATCTATAGACATTAGGGTTGTAGAAACCCTAAAACTTTTTCATTTATAACTTACTATTCAACTGTGGAAAGTTGCTAAAAGTTTTCCATAGTAATCTACTAAAACTAGCGCAATTTTCGGGTCGACTATTGGCAAGTTTTGACGGTTGATTTCTCTGTTGTAATACCTTGTTTGTTATAGCCATAAGACTGATAATTACTTATGCGTAACTTTTTTACAACAACATTACATTGTTGCTAAAGTTTCATGTTATCTTCTTGAGCTAAACTAGTCATTTGTTAGATTGTCTCTTGTACTTGTTATCAAGATTTAAACAACTTTATTTTGTAGTTGTCATTATCATTTATTGTTGATATGCATCATTGTTTATTGCTGCAATTAGGGACATAAATCTTAACTTTATTTTCCACCTAACATTATACATATATACTTGGCTTGTTCTTGTGTCTCGAGCTGGTACATCACTCTTTATAGGTGTTCTTATCTCTTGGTAACCAATGGCTACCACGAAGACTCTTTCACAAACCTTTCTGCATCATCTATCTTTACCTATATTGAGACTTTCCTTCATCTCTTCACTTTTCATCTCATTCCCTGCAAGGTCACCGGGATACCCCCCTTGAGGTGATTCTTTCTTCTCTAAACTGACGGGAATACCTGCCTAAGGTGACAATGGGTATGTTCTCAAAGTTATCGCCATTTTGGTGGTTGGGTCGAGCTTTTCCCAACCTACAACTTGTGCAATAACAGGCTTGAAGCCCCACCTTCTTGCTTGATATGGGGATGACGTGGCACTTTCCTAGCTTGATGTTTTAGCCTTTAGAGGCTTGTCTTCACATGCGCCACCTTGGAGAGGAGTTGTAGGGTCTTATGTCCCATCATTTTGTTATTTTTAGTCATTTTGTAATCTATGTGGGTAAAAGAAAAAATCGATTTGCTAATTAAGCACTATAACTTATTTTTTAGCCTAAAATTATGGATTTAATTGCAAAGTGGACAAACTATGACTTGGGTTTCCTCATATAAATATGAGGCAAGTCACTTTAATTTTATCATAATTCATCACTTCGAGAATTTGTTGTCAATTCACTCTCTCTTCTTTATTTTCATTATGGATGCAACACTTGTTTATTGATGGAATAAAGGCTAACGACTTCTCTTGGATGCTTCTTCTTGTCAAATTGTTGAAATTTCTTTGATAAGTAATCGTTTTGCATGCTGTCTCTTGGATTAGATAAGGAATTTTTTCAATTTTGTGTTTTTCTTCTTAAATTCAAGGTTATACTATCAAACCCTAGGAGGAGTATAAGGGGATACACCCTCCATCAAGGAATTTTCTTCTATTGTCATTGAAAGGGATAAAGGATTTCTACAAGGAGTAAGAGGGTTTACACCCTTTTAGCAATACTTTGCTAAGATTTATCTTCTCTAGGGAGTAAGAGGTTTTGCACCCCTAGAAGGTTATCAAACCCTAGTTAAACTTGGTTTTGTAAGCTAGACGATTTGGAGGTTTTGTGTCTTCTTTGGCTTTATAAGGTTTAATTCTCAAAGAAACATTTTATTCTCCTTTTTTCCTAGGTTGTTTTCTAAGCAAGAGACTCCATTAACCCAATAGATAAGGCACTATAACTGTATTGGAGATTGTTAATTGTTGCATTGGTAATGTGAAAGTTGAGCTTTTGGAATTGTTCAAGTTGGATTTAAATTTTACATGTTGTTATCTCTCTTGTTCTCCAAGAGCGTCTTGATTGGCTAAGTGATTGTGTTGATGTAACAAGGATTAAGCTACAACCATTAGGGTTGCAACAAACTTACTCTCTCATACTCTTTTTCCACTTTTCTACCATTGAAAAATTACTTGTAAGTTGTGATCATTGTTCTATCGATACTAAGCTATTGATTAGGTGGTTTACTTGCTAATTTCAGTGGTTAGAACTTCTTGTTGTCGAAAAACTTTTCTATAGTCATTGGGTTTTCATAAATACTTGCAAATAACACTCTTTATCAACCCTCCTTTGCTATCAAAATCTTGGTTTAAACATCGAAAGATTGTATACTAATTGCTAGCATTTTTATCCAATATCATTGCTTGATTTTGATAGTAAAATTTGCAGCATAATTCCTTTCTTGTTAATATATCATTGTTGGATCCTAAAAATTTTGGGACAACAAGAATAACTCGTTTTTTCCCTCTTTTTCTAGGGCTCATTTCATCATATATTGTCTTGGTTTTGGTTGTCTAACATTTGTTTTGCAGGTATCCTTCATTGGTAAGTTTTCCTTGGTCGATACTCAACCTCCATCAAGCCCCTAGAACCTTTCATTGTGACCTATAGGGGTACATCATTCTTCTCCTTGGATTCTTCCTTGCAATCCCCCTATGGTCACCAAGGAATCCTCTTGTGTGGGACTTGTCCTTCACTAAAACAAGGGGGATATCTATTGAGGTGACAATGATAGGTGTCCCCGATTGTATCACACACTTGTGGTTTGGGTTGGGATTTTCCCTAACTACAAATTGTGCAATAACAAACCTCATACAGATATCATAAAGTTGTTATGTGTTTATTTTTCTATGATAATATTTGAATCAGAAATAGAAAAACGACAATAATTGGAAATGTCAAAAGGGGTAAACTGCAATAATGATGAAAGAATTATAAATTACATAGTTCAAGCTTGTTTCCAATTCAATAAAATTCATCTATTATTCCTATTGATTGAAATCATAAGAAACTCTACTCATTAATACAAAATTTTTACCTCCATTTCTTTCTACGTTTACTACAATAAATCCATGCATGTGTCTCATTTGCTTCATTCTATTCTCCTTTCAAAATGGATCATATATGTAGGAAGCTATAGCTACATATGCATCGACATCAATGATGAAAAATATTTAAGCTAGGGAAAAGATCCCTTTCCTCTGTGGTCTAGAATAATGCAACATCTCTAGGTGAAAAGAAGTAACCAAACATGAGTTTCAACTTTCAACTTCCTATGACTAACACTATGAATTTTGAAATTTTGAAACCAAATGGATAAAGCCTAAGGATTAGGGAAAATGAAAACATATATATTTTCAAAACTTTCTCCATAACACTTATGAATTTCCTTAAATTGAACCATTTATTAGCTGATAGAAATATACATTTCCCTCCACTAGAACACTTCCTAGCAAGTTGCAGTTTTGTGCATTTCTCACTGCAACAGGTGTAAGGATGAAAATTGTATACAGAAAGGATAAGTTCAAGTGTGTCTACAAAATGGAATTCATATATTACAGAATAAAGCACAATTTCTCTAGCATACAAGAGTGATATTTATTTTATGCATGAATAAGAAATTAGGCTCAAAAGACTTCAAGTATGTATAATGTATTTCATAAAATGGTATATCCATCAACACAAGGTTCCTACCTACCATCAATCATGTCTAGGGAGGACTAAATAAGTCTCTCTCACTCCCTAAGTTTTAAGTGTATGACCAATACTTACCTATTTTCTTGGAAACAAGTACACCTAATGTGGCAAACTCATTGGTACTCTCATATGTATTTTTAGTCTCACCGCCAAGATATTAGACAAAACCTCTACAGAAGTAAAGTTGCAAGGATTTCCTTTACTACTAACAAAAGCTGAGTAGGCTACCTTGCTAGGACTTATTAGTGAAATTGGAGATAAATTTGGTGTTGTGAAGGCTATAATCTATGGGGTATTTGAAGAGGGAGGAACATAAAATGGGGAAGTAACTCTCTTGGAAGCAACCCCTCTACAATTGACAGAGGGAGGAATGGGTGAATATTGATGGGGATCATAATGTTTTGTCAAACCATTCACATACAATAAATCATCAATGTGAGCAATAATGTTGAAAGCCAAACTCTCCAATACCCTTGAGTAGCTTTCCAGAATGGATTGACCAACATTCTACAAACAAACCACATCACAAAAACATGTTTAATCAACTTTCAATAAACATTTCAAGAGGATGCATACATCATAGTAAAACATCAACTACTAAAAATCTCAATTTCCTACTCCCATTTCCACAACATGATGCACACATCATGGTAAAGCATAAAATACTAAACACCTCGATGTCGTACTCTTGTTTCCACAATAGGATGCATACATCACAATGAAATATAAGATACTAAAATATCAATTTACTACTCCCATTTCCACAACAGGATGCATATGTCATAATAAAACACAAAATAATCAACGATAAATGCTTGTTCGGTTTCGAGAGAATTAAAGGACAACATATTTCATTGATAATACCTAATCCAAGCCAAAAACAACCACACAAACTCTATAAATATGTGCACTTGATTTAAAATTAAAGCATCAAGGTAGAGCCATGCTAAGAGGATGTACCATATTATATTAGATCTTGATCATATCCAAGATAGTGTGCAACTATCCAAGAAATATCTGATTTAGGCTTAATAGAAGGCTCTCAACTCTATCTATAAGGAGTTCACTCTTCTTTGCATCACCCATTAAGTCTTTGAAAATACCCCACAAAGATTTCATGTTTGGTCTATCTTCCTTTCCACTTTTGATTGTTTCTTAAGGAGTTTATGATGCCACACAAGTATGGTAGCTTCATTATGAATCATGATTTCTAGAGTGTGGTGTTCAAATGAAAAATCTAGGCAATCAAGAAAACAATATGGCAAGCTCACTTGTTAGAGCTCACAACTCGATGACCATAACTCCCTTGTATCCCTTTTCCACCATCTTTTGCATCCTCTACCAACATTAGCCCATTACCACACCCTAGGATACAAATCTTCAAGCTATTGTTAGCAACAAATAAGCCAATGAGATTTCAAGAAAATGCTACACAAATTAAATGTTAAAAATATATACTAACATAAACAATAGTGGAGGGAGGTAATATTGCCTAGTTGTACGACATAAATAATCAACTTACATGATTGCTATATTTCCATGCGCACATGGACATAATAAATATTTTGTAAAGAAAACATACACCATGAGGAGGGAAACATAATACTAATCCTAAGAATTTGAATATGTATCCAAAATTCACTCTAATCAATTATCAAAACAGTATTTGGCTTTGTGCTCATCATGAGTGACTTTTCAATATAAGTTATAAGTTTTATCATGATAAAAATTACATAGGTATTAATGCCATTTATTTTGTTGCCCCTTTTCGAATACACATCATTCCCAGGTCAACGTGTATGATTTTAACAATCATTGAAACACCATTACTTGAATTAAAAGACTACATCCCTCTTCACAATATAGTTTGGGCAATCATATAGTACTCCCTTTTCTTTTCTTGATTTATGTTATGTCTACTCTCTAAAATCTATCTTTTACATAAGCTCATTTTTTTTTTTGTCCTTGATCAACCACTAGGAGTCTCTCTAGGCTCAGTGTAGGACAAATACATTGCAAATCCACCATCAATGTCACTCTTGGCTAGACCACCACACCTACATAGTTTAAAAATGTTGTTGATTTTAGTTGAATATTCCATATAACAACATTAATAATCCACATAGATTTTGACAAGCTTTCCAACACATTCATAATAGGTCAACATCCTTACCATTCAGAAAAAGCCCATCTACAACGCTTGTCTCATTCTTCCAGATTTTGACATGCTTTCCAACACACTCATAATAGGTCAACACCCTTACTATTAAAAAAAAAATATCTCATCTACAATGCTTGCATCATTCAAAAAAATCCCAACTACAATGCTTGCCTCATTCTTCCATTAGTAGGACCTTTTTTGACACGCTTTCCAACACATTGATAATAGGTCAACGCCCTTATTATAAAAAAAAAATCCCATCTGCAATGCTTGCCTCATTCTTCCATTAGTAGGGCCCTTTTTTGACAAGCTTTCCAACACACTAATAATAAGTCAACACCCTTATTATAAAATAATAATAATAATAAGCCCATCTACAATGCTTGCCTCATTCTTCCATTAATAGGGCCTTTTCTACTAGTGTAGAACATAATCCTTAAGTCGTCACATAAGGATTGGGAATTGGGAACGATGATAATTCGTATAGCTCTTTATGTTGCACCATTCCTTCACACCTACTAATTCAAAAATTGCCTCCATATGTTTCGATTTTGATTTTAAAGGATATGTATTAAACATGCCCATTTTGCATTATTCTAATTTCACTAAGAGTAAATTGGATTTTTCACTAGTACATTGATTATGCACTAAATGCATTCCTAATTGCAAATGCCCATCATCATCCATTAACATAAATTGCATTATTATTTGAAAACTACTTTTATTTTATCATGGAAAATCAATTTTACGTTTCTAAAATTAAATTGCTATGTAAAGTAAGGATAATAATGATGAAACTTTTAATAATCTTAAATGTTATCTTGCCATGTTACTTTTATTTTTTTATCGTTTTCTACTAATTACTTGTGTGTCAAAATTAAGCTATTCAATAATTCGTAAAATTATATGAAATGGATCACTATATAATTTGTCATTTGTTTTAGTACTTACGAAGTAGAAGATTGGAGCGGTCCATTTTCGTGGAAAATCCTATTTTAGCTATTTGGAATCTTGAAACTTCCAAAGACCATTTTAAGAATCAAATGGTCACTTTTAGGGTCAAAACTTTGCAAATGAAATTCCTAGGCCTCTCAATCCGTTCTTCTCATCGAGAGTTGTCTAGTAATCCAAAACAAATCTCAATCGGAGTCCATATGAGTAATTTGTGCCTCTCGCGAGTTATCCTATGCTTTGACCATCACAATACCAAGTCGATAGCATGTCAACCCTCATTAGTCACACATGTGGATTTTCAAGAAGTTTCTAGAGGGTCCAAAACACTAACCCTAATAAGGAGTTAGGGCATGATCATTAAGATATGTTAGATACCAAGTAGCAAGGAAAGGAAGGGGTTTCAATCCTATTGTATTAATTTATTGTTCCATATATGAGTAGAGAAAAGGAGTGAGTTATCTTGAGCATAACGGAGCAAATATAATACCTTGTAATAACCACTCAAGTCACAATGTCTACTGTAACTCCGTAGTGAGTCCATCTTTCTGTGTATCTTTCATTTTATGTACGAGAAGAAAATATCAAGGAACGATCCTCATATTCTTGTTGGGTTTTCTTATATTAGGTTTCCAATGGTACATATTGTGTTCATTATGTGATTGTGTGCTCACTTTACTATTCAACTTATCTTTTATATTCTCGGTTCATTTCAATATTTGAGTGTTATCATTGTAATATTACATTTTTAATCGGAAGTAAAGTTTGCATAGTAGAGGATAACTTCATGGTATTTTGCAATTACTTGTAAAGTCTATTGTTACAAATTTTCCAATGGAATATCTACAATATTTTACAAATCATATGGGTATTACAAAAAAATCTTTGGGGATTTTATGGGATATTGTGAGATCCAAAAATTATCATGAAGAAAAAAGTCTCAAACCCTAGCCATGGCATTTTAGTACATTAACAATCTAAAGTACGACTTGTAGGAGAAACTTGCAATTTTGGAAGCAGAAGTCTCACACATCTCCCACGATATGGCAATAATAATCTCATCTCTAGAGAGAAAGATCAGAACTTTCAAGGAGATTGTCATTTATAACTTGGACATTGGCTCCAATAGTAACCTTTAAGATAAAGAAAAGCCAGAGAAATAGAGACCAAGTTCCAACATCACATATCCTTAGCCTCTAATCAAAATGGAAGTGAAAGTGGAAATCAATCTCTATCAAAGTGAGATCGATGTTATAACACTAAATCAATGGTTGCAATAGTCATGAGTCTATTTCAACATGCATAACATAGGAAAAGAGTAGAAGATAACATTGAAGTTAGAGGGTCACTCTCAAACTTTGTGGGAAATCCATACCAAGACACTTAGACTATAGGATGATCCACTGGTAGTTAGGTGGGAGGTGGTTAAAACCCTTGTTAGGTCCTAGTTTTACCTTATTGTGTGAAAAGAGGACCAATGGATCTATTGGCATTGCTTCTGGGATAAGGATAAAGTGTGTAAGAGTACACCATTGAGTGTAGAATACAAGCCATTATGTTGGGAATATCTCTTAAGAACCCATATGCATTCCTCAAGTATTTGGGTGGTCTCCACATCCATGCAAGGAGGAAAATGATGCTTTTTAAACCTAAGAATGTTGATGAAACATGTATGTAAGAAAAATGCCTAGATATGAACAATAAGAAGGGGAAACTAAATGGTTCCAAATAGACAAATCAACAAGGTCCTTCTAATAAGGGAAAGAAGAAATGGGAAGGAAAGGGTATGAATTCAACCACCACTATACATTAGTGCAAGGATCCAATCGACCATTGTAACGATTCTAATATTAATGGTCAATGTAATACCCATGTTTGTACATATAGCTATAACTGGCTAAGAGACTATGGCAAACTAAATATGTGTACATTTTTTATTTGATGAACCTTTGTATAAAGGGGAAATGTATGAATTTTATGTTATTAATATAAATTGGATACGTGTTGCACAACTGCTAAAAGGGGGGGAGTTTTCCAAGATAGACCATGGATGCTATGAGAGAGGTGGTGAGGGGAAACCAAGAATGGTTGAGATGACCCTCACCAGACGAGTACCTACTGGGTGTAATTGCTAAACATTCCTCTGACCCAGAAATGAATTACCAATCAGGCTGGTAGTTGGAAGGCCACCCTCAAGAGTTAATGAGGAGATGGGGCAGGGTACCCATCTGTAAGGATTTCAGTCCTTACCACGAATTGGGATTCATACCAACTCAACCTTGATGAGGAAGGCAAGAAAGGAGGTAATTTGGGGGAGAGAGACAAATCTGTGAGATAGCAAAGTAGAGAGAACAATTGAGGCAGAGAAGAGCAAGATGTTTTCAACTCTGGAGTTCAGGGGAAAAACTCAGAGCAAGCTCATTTTGGCTGTAAGAAGCCATGGGTAGGTTTTGGCTACAAGTTGATAAATGAGGCTGGCGAGTGACTGAGGAAGTACTCATGCAAACCTCCTTGCTTGGAGTAGAGAAAACCAGTTTCCAAGTTCCTATGGGAGGAGGAGAGTAACCTCCATCCCTGATTGTTGTGGAGCAAGGAAAAAGAATCTCTCTCAAAGCATCATGGTCTAGCTCGGGGGTGGCCAATGGTAAATCCGTCAGGAGTGACTATGCCTATGGTTGGGAGGAAACTGACACCCCTTTTAGCAGTCACTTCACATTCTCCATTCCTGATAAGTATTATCATATTATGTGTATATATATTGGATGTGATGATGGAATGTTTGTATTTATGATTAAGTCCTTAAGAATTTGAATAATTATTAAAAGTGCTCTTTAGTTTCTGTAAACTATTATATTTATATGATCTTTGAATTATCTCAGTTTAGCTACTAGAGAGCCATGGGATGTGAATTCGCAGGAGATTCAGGGTAGGAGTAACTAAAACATCTAATTCTTGACAATCCTTTGAACTCACCTCAGCAGGAATGTCAAGTTAATCTATGTGGGAGAAGGGATTTTTTCCTTTAGACTATCCACCCATCTAACTAAGAGATCATGCCTACGTTCTTAACCCATTTTTTGCTAAAAAGGATTAGTACTTAGCCCCAATAATTTCCAATGGACCCATATGACCAGGGTCTGGGAACCCGACGCTAGTCCAGAAGGAGCTATCCCTTTTTTTCTTCAGGACTTTGGGACTTATGATTCCACAACCCTCGAAAATAGTCGAAGGCTGGAGTCGTGAATGGATGAGGGTCGTTGATCTAGGGATTCAGTATGGATCTCTCTCAGTCGTTAGATCGGACTTAGGAAGGGAAGTGTTAAGTGCTTCGGCAAAGTTCTACTTCGATAGAATAGGAGTGGTCTAGCGCCAAAACTCCCGAATGTCGGAGTCGCGGAGTTAATTTGGACCTTTCAAAATGGAGGGACATGTGTCCACCGATTGATGGTTATCTGAAATTTTGGGTATTTGGAGGTATAGGGATGCATGAGTTTCCTTGAGCTCTGCAAGCAGGAGTAAATCCTAACCATGGATGCTACGTACACATGTTGATAGATCCAGTGTGGTCCGGAGGGAAAGTCGAAAGATACACGCCGAACTCCCGAATGTCGAACTGTCGAAGTGACGTGGACTGTCGATCTTCAGACCCTTCATAAACCCTCTCAGTCATTGATCTAATAAACCACCCTCGATTACCCAACCGACTGGGAACACATCATGGAGCGACACGTGGTCCTACTTATCCACTGTCCAAGGTTGTCCTTCAAACTAGAACAGTTGGATGAGTGGGTACGTGGCAAGCGATCTCGTAGTCCAGAGACTTCATACTCTGGAGGAACCTGGCCAAGAGTCTACGAAGTGTTAACACCTCAGAAGTCGTGAACGCCAAAATCAATCTAGGCCATTGGTAAGATGAGGACACTTGGCAATAGATTAGAGAGTCTGGAGACTTAGTTCTTCAGGGATTCGCAATGAGTGGAGTTGGAAAGCTCTGAAGCCTAGACTCGCAAAGTAACGGGAGTCGTAGATCAATAGATCTACGTGGACTTTTACTGACTGTGAGATTGAAGGTCTGGGCAGCTATCAGTCGAAGATGACGTGTTATCCTGACGTCATTCAAGGTGAAGTGGACGCACATTACACATGCCACGTGTCACCCAGATATGGACGATTCACATACCCCTTGTGCCTGTTAGAGCATGAAATGTGTTACCCCCTAAAGAGGACACATGTCACCCCTAGCCCTCACCGCATGTCAGCTTCTGGTTTGTGCCCTCCTAGCCAATGTGGTTGATGACGTGTTTGAGACTCCAGGAGTTTGGATAACTTTAGGACTTCAGAATATTTGGGGAGTGGTACAATATAAGAACATTCAGCATAAAACGTTGAACACCGATCGTCAAAGGGCCAAGGCCATGTGGTGATATTTCAGGAGTTCGAGAGTTTTGGGCATAGTATGGTAAAAGGGATGTTCAACAAAGATCGTTGATCGTCAAATGTCGAACGTTCAACAATGATCGTCGATCGCTGAAACACCAAAAACATAGGATGTCGACCACCGAACGTCAAAAGAAAGGGACGTTCAACGTAAAACATCGATCATCAAATGGCTAAGTCCATGTGGCTATATTTCAGGACTTCAGGGATTAGGAAAAAGGTATGTTCAGCGTCGAATGCCAAAGACCCCAACTAATAACGCCCCGGGTAACTTTGGGAGGCCATAACTTACAGACACGAGCTCGGATTTTAGTGCGGTTGCAACCGTTAGAAAGATCATGGCAAGCAGTAACCAATGAAGATCCCAAAATTAGGATTTGAGATAGTTAGGAAGAGAAAAAAAATTGATGCCCCGTCCCTAGAAAGGGTATTTAGGGGTTGGGTGTGTTACAAATTGGTACCAAACCATGGAAACAACACTTGGCCTGCTTGGGCTCATGCATGAGTCACATAAAAATATTATTAGAGAACTTATGGGGTAACACCATACCTTACCCCCCTTCTATAAGAAACTTGTCTAAATCTCTATTGAAGAGAAGAACAAAACCTTCTATTGTTGATAGATGTTTTGGAAGTCTACATTGTATGTTGCTAATGTTTCCAAATAAAGAACTGACTTCACCTTGCAATGATATTTGTTGTTCATGAATTGGTAGATTAGTAACTAACATAAAATGTTTTATCATCACTCAAGAAGTCAGTGAACAACATGAGAACTACAAAATAAAGGATGGTGACACATTAGGAGTTGGGGGAGAGCTCCCAAAATAGAGAGGAAGAATCTGATGAAAGGAGGGTGGTGGAAACCCCTCCAGATTTGACCAAAACTATAAGAATCGTTATGGAAGAATTATATATTTATAAGGATGACAATGAAAGATTGATCAAGGAGCAAGAAAATCATACTGAAATTAATGCAGTCTTACTACAAAGTCTATCAGATATATAAAGACAACTACAACATGGTCCAGCTACCAGTAATGTGGGCAGGCATCATATTAAGAAAACTCAAAGTCCACCTAAGATACAAAAGCATGGTCCTGAAAGTGGCCACACCAGGAGGAGCACCTCAAAGAAGGCCCAACATGGAGCCAAGAGACATTCAATGTAAGATTCCTCTGGTGGACACTGAAAACTCCAAGGAATATTCTAGTGGAAAAACTAGTTCCCATTCTCATATGAGAGGAAAGAAGAGGAATCATTCCAAGAGTCATGACCCTAAAGAATTCAATAAAGCCAAACCACCCACCTTTGATGGAGATATTAATAAGGGAGAAGAAGCATAATTTTGGCTACTCGGCTTGAAGAAGTACTTCAGAGTCCATGACTCTCTGAAAACTTAAAGGCTCAGATAGCCATTTTCAACCTGAATGGGAAAGCTTCCATTTGGTGGGAGGACCTTAGGAATGTTAAAGGATTCCATGAGAAGGAATTGTCATGGAAACAAGTTGAGAAATACTTCAAGAAGAAGTACATGTCAGAAAAGTACTTTGATGGAAAGACCAATGAGTTCTAAGAACTCAAGCTGGGACAACTCACCATAGATGAGTATATCAACAAATTTCTCGAGCTGATGAGGTGTGTTCCCTACATAAAGGATGAAAAGGTAAAGATGCAATGATTTATTAGTGGATTACCTCATTTCCTATCGGGACATAATTGAGTTTGATGAGCCAAAGACCTTAGAAGATACTATTCAAAAAGAAAGGTATTGCTATGATCAATTCAAGAGTAAGACAAAACCCCATGAAGACTGGAAGAAGAAAAAAAATTCAGGATTTAAGAAGAATGGGTTTAAACCCTTGAGATTTAAGAACCCTCGTAATAGTTCTAGGATAAGCCTTCCTGCCAGAAGTGTGTATCAACAAAAAATTTCATCCTAGAGTGGAAATAAACCATTCAGAGCAGCTCCAAGTAAGATTGATAACACAAAGAGAGAACCTTTGAAATGTTGGGGTTGTGGAGAGGAACATCTGATGAGGGATTGTTTTCATAGGAAAAAGAACAATGGAAGGGTCTACAACATCCAAGAGGCTACCACAATCAATGATGTGGCTAGGAGCCTACCACAAATTTATGCAGCCTTGGATAATAGACAAGCTCAACACCAAGCTTCGATGGTGGATATGGAAGGTATGATTACCAACCATCTCATTTCAATTTTAATTGACCCTAGTTCTAATTTGAGTTATGTTTCCCCTCAAACTGTTGAGAAATGTAAATTGCAACAAGTTAAACATGTTAAATCATGGCTGGTACAACTAGCCATTGGAACCAAAAGAAAAGTAGCAGAGGTCATACCAACATGTCAATTTGTGATGAGTGGGTTTCCCACCCAAGAGAACCTAAACATACTTCCTCTAGGATCTTATGACCTATTGATTGGCATGGATTGGTTGGCTACCCACAAAACGAAGTTGGATTGCTACAGTAAAACTTTGGAGTGTGAAAATGAAGAAGGAAGAAGGGTAACCCTACAAGGGATTTAAAAACCTATCTCAATGAGACAAATATCAACCCTCCAAGTGAACAAGTATTGCATAAAGGGATGTCCCTTGTATGCAATACAATTACTAAACTCTATTGAGAACAACAAACCTATCCTAGAGAACCATCCCATATTAAGAGAATATAGATATGTATTCCCAGAAGAGGTACCATGTCTACTTCCAAGAAGGGATATTGATTTCTCAATAGAACTTGTACCAAGATTGATGCCAATGTCTAGAACACCCTATAGGATGAGTACACCAGAGCTAGTTGAACTCAAACTACAGTTGAAGGAGATGTGGGACAAAGGCTACATTCGGCCTAGTGTGTCTCCATGGGGATCACCGGCATTGTTTGTGAAAATGAAAGATGGTACAGTCAGACTGTGCATAGATTATAGACAACTCAATAACATGACCATCAAGAACAAGTATCCCTTGCCAAGGATCGATGACTTGTTTGACCAATTAAGGGGTAATACAATTTTCTCCAAGGTTGACTTGAGGTTTGGATACCATCAAGTCTGAATTAAAGATGAAGACATCCATAAGACAACCTTTAGGACAAGATATGGACACTATGAATTTGTGGTGGTTCCATTTGGGCTTACCAATGCAACAACCACTTTTATGTGCTTAATGAATAACGTATTCAGAAATTTCTTGGATAGGTTTGTGTTGTTTTTTATTGATGATATCCTAATTTATTCCAAGAATAGGGAAGAACATGAAGAACATCTCAAGCTAGTACTACAAGTAGTAAGAGAAGATCATCTCTATGCCAAGCTTAGTAAGTGTGACTTTTTCCAGAAACAAGTCCATTACTTAGGCCATGTTATTTCTGAGGAAGAAGTGGTGGTTGATATTGATAAGATTAAATCCATAATGTATTGGCCTACCCCAAAGGATGTATATGATATCAGATCATTTATGGGCCTAGCAGGATACTATAGGAGGTTCATAAGGGGATTCTCCAAGATTCACCTCCCTTTAGAAAAAGGGGGTTAAATTCATTTGGACATCATAATGTGAGGGAAATTTCAAGAGTTGAAATACCTTCTAACCAATGTGCATGTACTAAATATTGCAGACCCAAACAAGGACTTCCTTATGTGTACAGATGCCTGCAAGGAAGGGCTCGGACGAGTCCTTATGGAATAAGGACATGTGATTTGCTATGAATCCAGAAAATTGAATGAGCATGAAGTCAATTATGTGACCCATGATATTGAATTGGTTACCATAGTACATGCCTTAAAAATGTGGAGGCACTACCTCTTAGGTAGAATATTTGTACTTATGACAGACCATAGTGGGTTAAGGTATTTGTTTGACCAACCAAAACTCAATGTGAGACAAGCTAGGTGGATGGCTCTCCTTAGTGATTTTTATTTTGAGATCAAACATATCAGAGGAAAGGAGAATAGGGTGGTTTATGCCCTTAGTAGAAGTATGAAAGTAGTTCACTTGGCAGCTGTGAGCGCCAGTGACTCAGATATCAAAGAGCGGGTCAAAACTACACAAGAAACAAATGCATTTTTCAAGATCGTGACATCATACCTAAACCAATAGCCCACAGGGATGAAGTACGAAGGCTATCAGATGCTTAATATTGGCATGCTGACTTACAAGGGTAGATTGTATGTTCCAAATTGTGACGACTTGAAGAGGTTCATAATGGATGAACTACACAAAATACCATATATTGGTCATCCTGGTTATCAGAAAATTATCACATCCACTAGGAAACTATTTTATTGGCCCGGACTAAAAAAGGACATAGTTTATTACTTACCTAAGTGTCTAGAATGTCAACAAGTCAAGGTAGAGCACTGCCACCCATCAGGGATGTTGTAGCCCCTACCAATTCCTAAATGGAAATGGCAAACCATCTCCATGGATTTCATCACATGATTACCAAGATCAACCAAACTGAACGATGACATCATGGTAGTTGTGGACAAACTGAGCAAGGTTGCTCACTTCATACTCGTCAATTCAACTTGCAAGGAAATAGATATTGCCAACATCTTCATGAAAGAGATATTCAGACTGCATGGCATGCCTAAGGAAATTATATCTGACAGAGATACAAAGTTTACTTCAAACTTTTGGAAATCTTTGTTTGTTGATTTTGAAACTAAATTACTCTTTAGTACAGCCCATCACCCTCAAACGGATGGGCAGACAGAGAGGGTAAACCAAGTATTAGAAGACATGTTGAGGATTCATGTAATTCATCAACGCAAGAAGTGGGAGGACTGCCTACCACTGGTAGGATTTGCCTACAACAATGGCTATCAAGAGTCATTAAAAATGATCCCTTTTGAAGCCCTCTATGGAAGGCAATGCAACATTCCAATCAGCTGGAACAACCTAGTAGACAGAGTTACAATCGGGCCATATATGCTAAAGGAAATGGAACAACAAGTAATTCATATCAGACAAAATCTGAAGATATCCCAGGATATACAAAAGATCTATGCAGACATGAAAAGGACTCCTAGAGAGTTCAAATCAAGGGATCATGTGTATCTCCGAGTTAGACCCAGGAAAATCCTTTTGAGGATGGGAGCTTGTTCCAAGTTGGAACCTTGGTATTGTGTACCTTTTGAAGTTTTGGATAGAGTAGGACCAGTGGCTTACCGACTAGCACTTCCCCCCATAATGAAGGCACATAATGTTTTCCATGTTTCTTTGTTAAAGAAGTATGTACATGATACTAATCATATTATTGACTAGTCTTTGATTAAGGTGGAACCCGAGGGAGAATTCCTGCCAGAACCTCAATGCATAATAGACAGGAAGGAAACCTTACTCAGGAACAAAACCATTGCACAGGTCAAGGTGCAGTGGAAACACTTTGGCCCAGATGAGGCTACATGGGAAATGGAGGATGCCATGAAATAGGCATATCCATTTTTGTTTACTTTTGTACATACAGAGCACATCGACAGATAGAACATAGAGGACAATGTTCCTTTAAGGGGGAGTGGATTGTAATACCCTTGTTTCCCCCAGTTTGTAAATATAACTATAATTGGCCAAGAGACTATAGCGAACTAAATATGTGTGAATGTTTGATTTGATGAACCTTTGTATAAAGGGGCAATGTATGAATTTTTTATTATTAATATAAATTGGATATGTGTTGAACAACTTTTGAAAGGGGGGAAGTTTTCCAAGATAGACCATGGATGATGTGAGAGAGGTGGTGAGGGGAAACCAAGAATGGTTGAGATGACCCTCACCAGACTAGTATCTACTTGGTGTAATTTCTCAGCAGTCCTCTAACCCATAAATGAATTACCAGTCAGGCTGGTAGTTGGAAGACCATCCTCAATAGTTAATGAGGATATGGGGAAGGGTACCCATCTGTAATGCTTACAGGCTTGACCACGAATTGAGATTCAGACCCAAGCAACCTTGTTGAGGAAGGCAAGAAAGGAGGCAAGAATTGATGACTTGAAAGTAGAATGCCAACATCTGTGCAACATGATTCTCCCATGGAATATTGAGTCCCCTTCTCTCATGATCTAGGAGGATATATGTGGCCACCCACCTACTCCAACTGGCTCATCTTGGCAATTTCTAAGTTTGGCAGTTTTTTTCCTAGTTTTTGGGTCCTGAACTTTTGGGGCCATTTTAAGGCCATAAACAACGTTTTTAGGGATCGCCACAATCAAACTGTTGATGGAGTTATATTTTTAAGGCATAATGTGTATTCCTCAGATAGACCTTTCCAACGGGCTATTGTGCACCCAAAACTAAGATCGTATTCAAAAGTTACAACCCCGAGAAGTTGATGTACCAACTTACCCCAACAGGGCCCACATGACTTTTGGTGCTTCATCTCCTAGGGTTAGGTTTTTGGATGTCCAGGGTTTTGGAATTCATTATTATTGTAAAAAATGATTTTAGAGCCTCATTGTACTCATCTTCTTGCCAATGAACATTGTTACGAGGAAATCTCACTATGGATAGCGGCAAACCACAACAGACGGAACAACACCCAGAAATCAACTCTAATCTCAAGTATGCTATATAAATTAAATGATAACCAGACAATGCTAGTAACCTACCTCGCCCAGATGTTCAAAGATTACCACTGTTGAGCATGAAAATCAAAGCTTTATACTTGCAACTTGTCCTCAACAACCAATATATGCAAGCATGTGGTGATAACATATAATGTCAGCATATAAATTAGCATAATCCATTAACATACATGACAAATACACTTATGAAAAGTAATTCAAATATTTGCAAGATATCAATTGGATGAGAAAATAACATTTCCATTAATGTAATCAACAAAAGTACATAGGTGACAAACTTATGTAATGGCACATATCGGAAACGATAAACCAAGTCCCTCTAGTTGGGCCTCCACCACTTCAATCCTCCGCAAAGGAAATCTCATATGTGGGATTCAATGGGGTTCTCCATCATAAAGTAGGAAGATCTTGGGGGTTGAACACCAAAATTTCAGACTTTCAAGGACAATGGGATGCAGACTCAATATGAAGTGAAATTTCTCCAAAGTGTCTTTGCTCTCAATGTTGAATTCTCTAGGCTTCGATATGACTCAATTTATGACCGATTCAGAGCGTTTCCAGTATATGAAAGTTCGAGGATCATGGATCTTGTGACATGGCATGGAAACTTGACATAATTTTTAATTTTTGTGTACCAAACCCAATGTACGCGGGTTGTAGTGGAGAAACCTGCATATACAGTTGTTGTATAATTGATAGGGCGTGTATTTGTACAAAAATGTGTATTTTAGCTCTGGAATGAACAAAAAAGGGGACTTCAAGTTTGCATATGGAAATGGAAGGCCATATAGGCAAGATGCATGGAATGAGGAAAAATGTTTTGTAACAGATGGCTCCTAATGTGTGAGGTCATAGGAGCATCTGCGATGGCTGAAATACATTATAGCTCCCTAAAGTGGAGTAATGAAGACTTAGCTTGAAGAATTAGTTACTCGTGAGAATATTACAATCCATATTCACTTTGTACACATGGCCTCAAAACTGAATTGCACTTCAAATCCATGTGGATATATATCAAATAGTTGTTCATGGCCATGAATAGGTAATACAAAATGGACATACGCCATAGGATGGTATAGTCACGAGCAAGACATAGTGGAGTCCAGTCTCAAAATAAATTGAAAATATATGTATACAATGAAGTACAATATAATCTTCCATGATCATTAAAGTCACATAGGAACTGGTCCAATGAAAGACAGTAGCAGATATGGGATGTTGCTACTATAAGCTGGAAGTCTTCTATACTATTCGTCGAAGGTGCAAGTCTACATCATGTGAATAGAGGAGTTGAGGTCAAACACAATGAGACTTCGTTTGATTACCGGTTATTAAGGTATATCATTAAAAAATGTGAGATAAGCCACCGATAATGAAAGTAGGTGTCAAGGCACCAAGTACATTCAACAAGTGTGAATAAGGGTGTTGAGGTCGAACACTTGAAGAATCCATCGATTAGGAGACATGGATATATTCCCAATTTTCGATGGCGGGAGAGCTTGCCACTGATGATTGCAAGACTCTAGGTACGCATAGGACTCTAGGTCTCATTTCCAAAATAGATGAGTTGAATTTGATGGAAGGAGACCCGCTAAAAGGAGAGAATTAAGGAATATCTCATCATCCAACACGAGGTACAAAGCAATAGCTTGATGATTAGGAGGAGCTCGGACGAATAGGATGTTCACGAACCAACGACCATGTGCATCTCTTGCATGCACTAGATTCAAGTAGTGCACGAAAGAGACCCTCCGAATAGTATCCAATAGGGAAAATTGTCGACAAAGGCGAGGAAACCAGCAATAGGGCTAATGGGATCCAAGACATTGCATGAATCCCAATGTGTGAATATATTTATTATCGTCGAACACAAGGGAAACCCCCTAGTCAATGACCAATGAGGAGATGTCATATTTTAGGTTCAAGGTTACCTACTAATGATGAAATTAGTCTCAGGGGGAAAGGTAGGACAACATCTTCATGTGATTCTGAGATATATTGAGGGTATGGTCGACATGCAAAGTCAAGAGTTCTAAGGAACGGTCGACACATGCTTTAAAATTCCTTTGCACAAGAGCATGAGACGTATGGATAACTTAGGAAACATAGACATGATAATGATCATTGATAAAAGTTTGAAACACAAGAGGCATCAACAAACTCTCCATAGGGATTGGAAGAATAACCAGTCAGAGGACTAAACTCTAAGTAACAAGTTCAGCTTCCTAAGGTCATGCTATACCCAAACCTTGGATGAAAATGGACTCAAGATTTTGTGCTTTGTTCAAAGGAAACACGACTACTCCCGACAGGGGATAATATTCTTTTCCTGCCACTCTTTTTTGTTTTTTCATAGACAAAGAAATGTTATGATACAAGGGAGGAAACGAGTGTCGTGAGTAAGAAACTACTTCCAAACAGTGTAACATACCTATTCTCAATGAAAGGAAGTGCATGTGGGGCTTGAAAATTCGGGGGGATGTTTCCTCTATAGGTAAAGGGTTTCAAGTTACAAAGGATATATGAAAGGAACAGCTTGGATAGTGATGAGAATTGTTGAGACAAGAGGCATATAGTGAGAAAGTGAGAGCTGAAAATAAGCTCAATAATGCAAATAGTATGATGGAATGCAATTACAACTTAACTCAAAGATGTCATTTTTCGTAGATGTTAGTCTACTAGGCCCAAAAAAGTATAAAATAATACCCAAGAAAACTCTTCTAGCCAATGGTGACTAGAGTATTCATTTTTCGTAAGTAGTCTACTTAGTCCGGAAAATGGTTAAACTTATACCAAATAGACGTCCTTTCAAAACTATTTAATGAGTGTGAAAGAAACAAGTTCACTTGGTAATCTTTTTCATTTTTTCGAGAGTCGGAAAAGAGCTTAACCAAGAATCGGGGGGAGTCCCATAGGTAATGGTCAAAATGATCTTCAGTAAGAAAATGGGGTTCGAATGCAAAGTCATGTTGAGACTATAAGGAACTCTCGGTCATATGGAATAACTTCTACATGGGCACCAAATGAAAAAAATGATCTAACTAGGGTACCCATGTTTGGTAAGTCCATACCACTTAACAACGACACTTCTAGTAGCAGTGAGAAGGTTATGTGTCACTAAGAAATGGGTTCGTACATAGGGTGTATGAGTCACGGTCATAGGACGATGCAAAGCGGAGTGAAAACCTATCCTATATGTCGGTGAAAGAATATACCTAACAGAGGCACAAACGGGAAATATGACACTGGAAATCCGTTAAAAACCCTAGACAAAACCACTTAAAACCAAGTCTTTCCACTGCGCTTTTAGTCCATAAGGTCAAAAATAGAAATAAATAGGGAAAAACTATAGAAAGTGGGTAAAAATTTTCTACTGATAGTAAAAATAAGACATTTTACCATACCATTTAAATTGTTTACCCACATAGTGCTTTTGAGGCCATTTTTCCGATGATCTTCAAGTGAAGATTATAGGAGCTACGATCAATGAAATCAGAAACCGTCTGGACCAACTAAGTGCCCATCTCATCCTCTTCAATTTCAATGGTTTAAATTTCAGTTTTAGTGGCCACTTTTTTAGTATTAAGGGTCGTTAAATAGAAACTAGGGCATACGCAGGTGACAATTTATCGGGTCTCATATACGACCACATATATGTGGGAAAAGCAAAGCCTGCCTACGTATATGAGGCCCTATATGTGATTTTCATAAGGATATCCCTCGTACAAGTCCGCAAACAATTTTTTTAAAGGTATTAACTTAAAAATGTGACTTTTCCTTTGCAAGATGGTTATCGAATGGAGGGAAAGGGAGCATAAGGAGGTAGATCCAGTAGTATAAAGATATGCAAGGGCCAAAAAAGATTTGAAATGATGCGGCCTTTATAAATTTTGGGCTCTCAAAGGAATGAGGGCTCAAGTGAGGTTACTCTAGTTACTGGTAAACTATTGGGATCCGGAGACAGAGTCCTTCAATATCGATGGGAAACAATTGAGGATTGAAGTGGACAACATATACTTTATCACAGGATTGTCTTGTCAGAGTGAGGTGGTGAATCTCAAGGCCCAAGGGGCTGGAGGTGGTATGACTATAGAGGAGTACATTGCCACCCATTGTGTTATAGGAATAGATAAAGTGGGGATCCAAATCCCAATTAGAGTGATCAAGAACTTGATTTTAAAGATCATCGTGATTGTACTCACACAGATATTAGGGTTGGCCTCTTTGCACTAGGAATCAAGGCCACTCATGTTCTATGCGGTGGAGTGTTTGAGACCCATTGTTTATGACTGGTGTACCTCACGACTAGCCAACATGGAGAGCCAGTTTATGGATTGCAAACAAGGGCGAATGAGGAATTTCATATTTGCAAGCATACTTTGTCATTTTTTCTTTGATAGGGTTCCAAGTTTGAGCCCTAGAGTAGAAATTACTCCACACAAACAGCATGATCCAGCCATGTCATGGTGGACCGACGTGATGAGACGGCTAGGAGGTGATTGGGTGTCGTCAAGTCATATCCATTTACAACTATCCTTATGGAGGGATCGACTACAGAGGGGACCCTGACATGCCATTGCCACCAAGATTCACCTATGGGGATATTAGTAAGAAATGGTTTTTTTATATATTTCATTTTTTTTTATGTCTTTCAATTTTGATGAAGGAAAAATAAAAACACAAATATTTGTGTATGGTATAAAGTATTCAAATTTTCTTTTTTATGTAGATGTAGGTTCACGACGACCAGGGGGATTCCCACGACATCGACGAAGGGGCCGAGGAGATGAGATAGTAGGCAGAGACGTGGAGAGAGTGCTACAGAATGTGTAGGGGAACCTATATCGTTTGACGCATAGGATTCTTATGGTTCAAATGGAGGATCTGCCAAAGGCAATGCATCGACAGGTGGTAGGTGTACCCCGTGGATGGGTGCAACTCTTCCGGCGTCTTACAAAAACCATAATGTGCTATCATGATATGCATCTGGCACCATAGACATAGATGCCATGGTTATGCTATGTACCGTCCATATATGTATTTTGAGGGTTTGAGCCCCATTTTGTACTATGACACCATATTTGTTTTAGGACAAAGGATGAAATATAAAAAAAAAAATGGTATTTGGCTTTACTTATATATGTTACAATGTTTAAATGTATGAATGTGTTTTCTTTACCTAGTTATGTGACAACTGCCAATCTAAAATCTAATTATCATATGCATTGGATACTTGATTAGAACTTCTAGGAATGTGATTATAAGTAAGAAAATCAAAATATCGTTCCAAAATTCGTACATGTAGGAATCATCGAAGTAGAGTAGGATCTCTCGCATGGTAACTATTGTTCAACTGACATACGACTAACTGGGAGTCCAAGAGAACTTCTAAAGATCAAACACCATGTGAAATGGCATTGTGTAATTTCTCTATAGCAGCGCTATACTTAGCCATGTTATTTGTGGATGGCTCCAGACAAACGCCACCTGAAGACACCAGTTGTCCCTCGGGTGAATAGATAACCCAAGTGATGGAATCCATGTTCTACATATGACGACTGGTACCATCCGTGAATCCTAAGTAGACCGAATATTCTGTTGACATTTTCCAACCAAGGGAAAACTCAATAAGAAAGTCGATGACGCAAAGAAAATATAAATAAGTATATACACTAAGATATATTAATATACGCCCCCGGGGGGGCAGCTCAATTGGCAAGTTCCGTGAAAATGAAGTTCCATGAGGTTTCGAGTTCAATTCCCCCCGACTTACCTTGTGTGTCGTGTAAGGGGCATCGTGGGCACACCTGGAGGTTATAGTGGTAGCGGTTGGATAACACGGTCATGTGCCCAACTAGTTGATGATTCCTCCAGACACAAAAAAGAAAAAAAAAAAGATACATTAATATACAAAGGTCACGCCCGAGTTTGCGGGCTCAAGCATAATACCTTTTAAGGTATAGCCCATTTCTAGGCTCATCCAACATGTTCCCCTCGTAATCCTCTAATTCGTAGGCTCCTTTATCTAAGACAAGTCACATGACATAAGGATCGTGCCACATGGGGTTGAACTTACCTTCCCCCAATAGTTCTTTGGCTTGGTCATAAAGGAGAACCAAGTCACCCTGAGTGTATTGTAGGGGACAGATAGACTTATCGTACTGAACCTTAACACATTGTTTATTCACTTCGATACCCATAAAGGCGTCTCGATGTTTCTCATCAAGGTGCTCTAGGTGCGCAAGGAATTTTTCAAGATCGGATGTGTTGGGTAGGAGCTCATTGTCAGTTTAAGAGAAGAGATTTTCCATTCAATAGGAAGAATCGACTCCACACCATGTACTAACAGCAAATGAGAGAAACCAGTGGAAGTATTTATCGTAGTTTGGTATTCCCAAAGTGTAGTGTAAAGCATCATGTGTCAGTCAAATTTACTCCCGATGACCATCTTCTACAAAATGGTCTTGAGAGACTTATTCATAGCCTCTACCTGTCCATTTTACTAGGGATAATAAGGGGAAGAATGACTGTGTGTAAATCCCATTTTTAATGCTAACTCTGACATCATCTCATTCTAGAAGTGACAACCATGATGAGTGACAATCCCTTTTGGGATTCCGAACCGGGCTATAATCGGATTGAATATGAAAAATGTTGCAATCTTACCGTTGGGTTTAACGGTAGACATGGCCTCTGCCCATTTAGTAAAATAATCCACGAGCACAATAATATGATGGTGCACCCTAGCCGAAGCTAGGTTGCAGACCATGAAATCCACCCCCCACTGAGTGAAGGGATCGACGGTGATGACTGGGTGAAGAGGGGTTGGGTGCGAGCACATTTTCCTAGTGAACACTTGGCAAGGGTGACACTTCTTGACCGCTTCGACGCAATCTTTAAAAATTGAAGGCCAAAAATAATCGGCTCACAATATCTTTTGGGTTGTCGCAAGCCTAGATAAATGACCACCACATGCCCCACTATGACAATCATTAATAATTACTTTAGCTTCTTCGAGATTCCAACAATGACGCAAAATATTATCCACCCCTCGATGATACAAAGTGTCGTCGATAATAAGATAGTTCTTAGCCTCATGACGTATATGTCGTCGATCGTCTCTTGACAGATGTTGGGGAAGCTTCAAGGTTTGAAGGTAGATTAAAATATCTCCATATCAGGGGTCTAAAGACGAGATAAATAAGATATTTTCATCTGCAAATGAATCATCATGAAAAATATCCTCATCCAGTCTAGGGAAGTCTGACATCAGTTCTGCAAAAACTAACGATTTATTGGATTTCTTTGAAGCAAAATCAAGATCAAATTCTTGAAAAATAACAATCCACTTATTGTATTTCCCCCCTATGATACGCCTGGTAAGGAAGAATTGAAATGGATTGATATCTGCAACCACATTAATTTTGTAGAGTAATATATAATTTTGTAATCTTTGAACCGCATGCATGGAAGCCAAGTCTAGCTCCTCTAGATGAGAGTATTTGAGTTCAGGACCGACTAGATTTTGACTAAGGTAGTAGACAATGTGCTCATGGAGCTCATCATCCTCTTGAACAAGTACCATACCAATTGTCCCTTCGGACGCGGTGATATAAAGAAAAAATTATCTATTGTAGTCTGGGGGATTTAGTAGAGTCGTCGATACCAAGGATTTCTTAAGAGAATCAAAGGATTCTTAGGCTCACTCCTCCCATATGAATGAAGTGTCCTTCTTCAAAAGACACATGAAACATTTAGTTGTATTGGCATAGTTCACTATAAAACGACACGGGAATTTGGCATTCCTCTTTAAACCTTGAAGTTTTCGAATGTTGTGTGGGGGAGGCAACCGAAGTATTGCCTCAACCTTCATAGGATCCACCGTGATCCCATGCTCAGACACTATGAATACTAAAAGATGACCAAACCTAAAGTATAATATGCACTTGTGAGGGTTCAACCAAATGCAATAATAATGAAATATCTCAAATACTAATCGAAGGTGAGTTGGGTGATCTACCCTCTTGCGAGAGTGAGCAGTAAGATCATCTAGGTAAGCTTCGATGATATGCTTAAGATCATGAAATGCAAAGGTCATGGAACGTTGGAAGGTCGCTTAGGCATTTTTAAGACCAAAAGGCATTTTTCAGTACGCAAAGGTACCCCAAGGGAAAATCAACGTTGTCTTTTGTTGATCCTCGGATTTGATCTGAATTTGATTATAACCTGAAAATTCATCCATGAAGAAAAAGACCACTTCCCACACACTCATCAAGAATCTGGTCAATGAAAGGAGTGGGGAAGTTATCTTTAGGATAGGATTTTTCAGGTCCCTAAAATCCATACATACGCGGACATTTCCTTGATTATTATCTACGGGAACGGGGTTGGACACCCATTTGGTCAAGTGAACCAAGTAGATGAAGCCAACATTGAGTAGTTTCTCTACATTTTCCTTAATAGTCAGGCCTTCCTAAGATTAATAGCTCTAAGACGTTGTCGAACATGTTCAGCATTTGGATAAGTTTTAATTTCATGCTCGACAATACTGGGGTCGATCCTTGGCATCTCTTCATATGGCCAATAAAATACATCTCAGAATTCTTTGAAGAGAACGGTGTAGATCTGAATTTATTTAGGTGAACAATCCACACTGATATATACATTCTCGATTTTACCATGGGTATGAGAGATGTTGATCGCAATGGTAGCAGAAATATTCTCCATGTTTCCTTCGGCATAAATACCATTTGTATCTAATGGAACCACAACATGACCGACCATCTCACTCAAGGTAGATCTAAAGTCATCTTGTTCAATCCTAACAAGCTCCGGGAGAAAATAGGATAGATGGTGCATATCGTCCCAAGGCCTATCATGATCAGACATGACCTCTAAGATGGATTCATTCAAAGGTAAAGTATCATCAAGGCAATCATGTGAACAAGATGATTGAGTGACCCATATGGGCTCTAAAACTGGATCCACCTCGTCTGTCCGCGAGGAGGGAGGATTTGGGTCAACAGTAGTGTTTAGAAAAGCCCGATACACAACTTTTGTTGATGGCAATGGAATTGACATCCCGGTGTATGACTAACATTCATACGACACAGTCGAGGAAGGTAGGGTCCAAGGGTCATTGAAATACGAAGTATGGAAAGGAACAGACCTCATCGACGATGAATACTCACTGGAAATGGAATTAATATGTGCAATTGTTGTCGTGAAATCAAAGTACCCATCAAGGAGGAATACATCCTGACAACAACATTCTCAATTTCCTACTAAGAATTATCAATAACAGGGACCGTAGTCCCCATCGATGGAGTAGGACTAGGATTGTCAAAGGACAATTGGTCGATCGTCATGATTTTCCCTTCATGTGGAAATCATAAAACATGGAAAATCGATGACACAATAGTTGTCATGGCATAAGACCAATTACGCCCTAATAAAAAAGTATAGTCGAGAGGTGCATCAAACACCTCGACTTTGATCTCCACAGTCTTTCCACCCAACTGGATCAGGAAGGTGGGAAGGATAACATGGAGTCTGAAAGAACACCCATCTAATGCAATTAACATGATCATGGATTGAGACAGGGATGGAGAGCGAATGACTTTCCAATAAGTTAGAGACATCATGAATGTAGAAGCACCTTCAACAACTACAGTACTCCATATGGATTTGAAAGGCAACATGGTAAGTTAAGCAATGTTTTACGTCCATAACATCAAACTTGACAACATTTGAGCCACACGGGTCTAGAGCTTCTAACGCATATAGTAAGGTGATCCTCTATGAGGGATACATCTGGAGCACCTCCAAAATCGACATCCTGCATGGGGTTTGGCCCAAATCTTTGACAATCCAATAATTTTGGGTGGCTCTGGAATTAGGATTGTGGGCAGAGAACTTAAGTTCTCCTTTTGGAATACGGGGCAGAGGTTCTATCTTATCAATCTACAAATGTGTTTCTGAGGAAGGGGGAGGCTCTAGACCTAAAACAACCTATGAAGAACCATAATCATGAGATCAAGTGGCTAGATAAATCTGAGACTTGACTATATTGACGCATATATGGCCACCTTCATGTGTCGGCGGGTTTTGACACCCAGTCAATGCATTTCCGGTGTTAGAGGTCCCCGAGGTCATATTCTGATTATGCATAAACGGGTTGGTCAACACAGCAGGTTGTTGTTGTTTCATGATGAGCCTCGAGTCTTCCTTAATTTTGAGGCGTAAGTGAGTAAGGTGATCCTCTTTACAAACTTTACACGAAAACTTCACCTTCCTCTTCTCTTTCTTGTCGTCACCAACATTATTATTCGATTTAACATTATTATTGTCATCCTTGGGTTTATTATTATTATTTTCTGCACCCTTACGATTATTACCTCGTCCTTTCTACTTTTTCCCTCCCGGTTGTTGGTTATCATTTGGGTTTGACAACGACTGCACAGAACACACATCCACCGACTGGGCAGTGGTGGAGGACGAAGTTGAAACTTATCATGCTACAGGCTAGCTTAGAGACAAATCTTTCAACTGGTTCATCATCAAGTATGTAGTCTTGGAACTTGTTGAACCTACAATACCATCGGCATGAGGTCCAGGATTTTGTCTAGGATCATAGTTTGACCGTGGTGCATTAGGGAGAATTTCATAAAGCATCCTAGATTGAGTATATATGAGGTCCTACTGTTGGGCTTTGAAGATGGCTTGCTCTTTAGATGTCACTCTAGATGTAGAAATATCCTTCGATATATAAGGCACCAAAGACTTGAGGAACCATTCCAATAGAAACTCTAGTAGAGGAATGTAAGCTTTAATCAACCTCTTCCATCTACACCATTCTTGGATATGATTAGAGAGGTGGGTGGCTTTATATTGCCGAAAATTTGATAAGAGTTCTAGGTCGACATCGTAATGAATCTGTAATTGGAAGTGGTTGAGAAAAACCAACACCACCTGATTGGAAGTTCTATAGGTTTGCCCATGTATCTCAATGTACCACTTCGCGACGACCCTCGTGAGGATGCATTGAAGTAGCCTCAAATGAATAGAATCGTGAAAAGTAGTCACATGATCACCCAGGTCCTCACCAGTCTTTCCTTTAAATTTTGGAATGTTTGAAGGAAGCTTAGTGGGGACGGGGGGCCATGACAGATCGTGATGCATAGAGTCATTCATTAACTTCGATGGGTCTTCCATATTTAGCGTGACCAGAAAAGGGAGTCTGGGTTGCGGCTTTGGAGCCCATTCTCTTGGGAAACATTGGGGTTGAGGGATTGCAGACCATCCAAGGTTCTAGCATATACCATGGCCATGTCTGGTAGGATAGTATCCTCCTCCTAACTGACTCGTGAAAGGTTGTAAGGGAATCATACCCGCGAAAGAGGCATGATAAGAATTATATACATTTCCCCCAGACGAAGGAACTTTGTGTTGGGGGTTGCCCATACTGTGAAATTGACTCCCTCAGGATGGAACACTAGAGGATAGAGGGGGAGTCACCATAATAAAAGTGTCCATCAGAATCGGCATGGAGGAAGAGGGAATGACATATGGAATATAGGAAGTAAACTAACCTCCCATTTGAGCACTCCATCCTGGAGCACCGAAGATAGGATTAGGCTCAAAGGAAGGATGATTTCAACCTCCAACTGTAGGAATTGCTTGGGGAATATGACCTCCACCAAACGAGAAAGGAACATAAGGAGATGTTGTGGCCCCATACCGAACACTAGGATTCGTATTAGTTGTTGAAATGGAGGATGAGAAGTGTGACATCATGTAGGGAATACCCAAAGAGAAAGGATTAGAGGTCGAAGGTATTGACAAAGAATCATGATGTGGCATACCATATGGAAATACAAAAGGATTCATCCCCATGGGATGAACAAAGCTCATGGGTTGGGAAACACTAGATGAGGGAACCTCCGACATCCACATCACTAATGATAAGGGAGTCGAGGGGATCCCACTAATCACCAAGGATATGGGAATCGAAGGGCTTCCTGAGATGTTCATATTTGACTCAGTATTCATGGTAGGATGATCACAATCCTGGGAGGTGGAGATATATGTACCACACTTATTAACTCTATGCCTCTTGGGAGGTGAATTCAGTAAAGGATCAAGACATGATGGTAATTTGAAAAGACGAAAAGATCAATGAGAAGGATAGTCTTGCTCCACGATGACTCAAGACTCAAGATATAATACAAAATACTAAGGCCAACTAATAATCAGAGAGAACACCAAAATAAAGCAAAAGGCCAATGCACACAAATAGGATATAATAATAGTTGAAAGGGACCTCCCAAACTAAAGTAGGTATGCCTCACCCAAGAGGGACCTGAGACTCCGCAACAATAGAGTGGAGGTGTTAGAATCAATTATAAGGACCCTCATAGGATTTACAGCACAGTCGGTCAGACCCCTCCAAAGAGGAAATCCTCCATAAATTCGGTGTGTTGTCTAAACCTTATCTGACTCAGGGTACCTACAGAATAACCCCTGTAAGTAACCTATGTGGCTACCTGTGTCAAGAAACTAAAGTCACCATGATATAACCAATGCTTAGGTGAGAAGTTGCAAGTTCATTCCACCATATGGGCAGGGTAACAAAGCCTAAAATATCGAAAGCACTGCCTCTCACGGAGGTAAAGGCACTAACGATATCCTCAGATACGAATAGAACCCCAAAAATATCTCTGACACTAGGAAAGTATTAGAGGGGTATCTTTGCAACCAACTTCGTGTGACCTCATGCTTAATTCCGGTGTGAGAAGAGCCTTATGAGGACACCAATTATACAATGGGTTTCACCACTCCCCGGTCAGACACATACGTTCAATTTTATAGCCTTTGAGAAGTTTACTCACAAAATCTTATTCCAAGGCCCTAGGTCGTATACTTGTTTGTGCACCCTGAAAAATAAAATCATTTCTAATCAATTTTAATTATTCAACGTTAATTTTAATGGCTTCTACTTACTCAATAAGTGTGATCGTGAAATTGATGGTATTACGACTCAACATATAAAAAGAAGCAAATATAAAAACATTGTTAAGTACTAGTCTTGAATTTCAAAGAGATGGTATGCTTCTAAATGCAATTCTCACAATGCAATCTCTACAATTTCAATGAAGGGAAATCTTTCTAAATGCATCAAAATCAATGCAAAGTAATCAAAAGTGAAAATTCCATAAGTACAATGCAAATAAGCAAATATTTTTGTATTTTTTATATAATGAAAATAAAATGCAAGGACTGAATAACAACCTCATAGGCAGGCCCTATTACAAGCAAAAAGAAACGATCCAAGCAAGATACCAAGAAGCAACTACTCAGACCAGTATGCAAGGACAACAAATGATAAAAATGACAAGAAAGGAGTTCTCTCAAAAATTCAACAATAAAAAGACTTAATATCACTCTATAGACACTTAACAGTCAGAATAGGGACCCAGGAAGACTCAACAACCAGTAAAACTTACCCAACAAACACCAAACTCATCCAGCAAGACTTAAGAGATTATGTATGTGATTGTTCATGGAACAAACATGTATATACACTCCCTGAACACAGACAACTCATGTATGTACGCGATTATCAAGGGAAAATCTATGTATACCAAGAAAAACACTACCAGGGAAAGGGTTAAGCCAAGAAACTCAGATGCAAGGAAAAGTACATCTTTTAAAGCAACAAGTGGAAAGGAAACGTGGGAAAACAGAGACCAAATCAAGGAGAAAAACACTCAATACCACAAAAAAGAGATCTCCCCAGTGGAGTCGTCAATTATGTTACGAGGAAATCTCTCTATGGCTAGGGGAAAACCAAAACAGACGGAACGACACCCAGAAATCAACTCTAACCTCAAGTATGCTATATAAATGAAATTCTAACAAGACAAGGCTAAACCTATCTCGCCCAGATGCTCGAAGAAGACCATCATTGAGCACACAACTCAAAGCTTTATACCTGCATATTGTCCTCAACAACCAAGATATGCAAGCATGTGGTGATAACATATAATGTCATCATATAAATTATCATAATCCATTAACATACATGACAAATACACCCATGGAAAGTAATTCAAATATTTGCAAGATATCAATTGGACGAGAAAAGAGTATTTCCATTAAAGTAATCAATAGAAGTACATAGTCGACAAACTTATGTAACGACGCATATCGGAACCTAGAAACTAAATCCCTCTAGTTGTGCCTCCACCACTTCAATCATTCACAAATGCAAGCTCATATGTGGGATTCAATGGGGTTCTCCATCATAAAATAAGAAGAGCTTGGGGGTTGATCACAAGAAGTTCAAAGTTTCAAGGACAAAGGGACGCAGACTCAATATGAAGTGAAATTTCTCCAGAGTTTCTTTGCTCTCAATGTTGAATTCTTTAGGATTGGATATGACTCAATTTATAGCCTTCAAATGGAACATAAGGGCCAAGTCGGAGCGTTTCCAGTATATGGAAGGTCAAGGATATTGGATCTCGTGACATGGCATGGAAACCCGACATAATTTTTAATTTTTGAGCACCAAACCCGGTGTACGCAGGCTTTAGTGGAGCAACCTGCATATACACTTGTTATATAACTGATAGGGCGCGTATATGTACAAAAATGTGTATTTTAGATATGGAGTGAACAAAAAAGGGGCATTCAAGTCTGGAGAGGGAAATGGAAGGCCGTCTATGCAAGATGCATGGAGTGAGGAAAAATTTGGTGTAACAAGTGTAGTCGTCACATCTCTTCTCAAATATAAGTTGCCACCATTATAACAAGCTTGTTTCATTCTGCATTTTACAGTTTCAACATATTTCTTATTTAGTGGAAGTCAAGTTTTATTGTATCTTTATTATTATTCACTATGTCGCTATGTTAATATTATAAATTTGTGTTTTCATTTCATTCCGCTCATAAATCTGAATCAGTGGTATCAGAGAAGTCTGCTCATTGTCGTTTTTAGTGCATTTCCCCGACGAGGTCAGGGTATAGAGAGTTGGGTCTCAAACTTGCTTCCCTTGAGGAAAATGACTCTCGCATGCCAAGAAACCTTCCATGGCAGGCGAACATAAAGACGACGAGACACGATATCCTTTCAAAATGTTGCTCGCAAAATCCCTCAAGCAATAGAGGAATGAAATGATGGATAGCTTTGCACAAATCCTTCAACAACTGTCGAAAAGCAACACATCTACCTCAAGCAAAGGCACCACCCCATTCAAGGTAAAAATCAATTTTGATATTATCATATTTGAAGGTCAAATAGATGTGGATGTCGTAGAAAATGGTTAAACCTTCTAGAAGGGTATTTTCCTATCCACAATTTTTCTGATAGAGAAAAGATTACATTTGTGCTCCTCGAGGCCATCCCCCATGTCAAAGATTGGTGGGACTTTATGTGAGCAAAAGGAAATAGAGGGATCCACATAATTTGTAGTTGCACCCACTTGGGTTTCCTTCAAGGATGTTATTAAGGAAAAATACTACCATGTTGGAAGTTATGATGACTTGTATACAAGATGAGCCACATTGCGGAAGGAAAGAGACCAACCAATGCCAAAGTTCAACCATGTCTTCCATACTTTGTGCACCAAGTTGGGTATCAAATATTCTGAGCAACATCTGGTGCTCAAGTACCGCGGTGGTATGCATAGATACATCCATGTAGAAATGGAGTTTTTGGACATCTCGTCCTTGGGCGCGGCCTATCGATATGTTGTCAAAATTGAGCAGAATCTTAAACAAAGATGTGGCAGTTTGGGTCTGGGAACCCCTCATAGAAGAAGTAGGGAAAGGGCATCCCCAACCCGCGGAACAAAGGGAAAAGAAAAGACGGGCAGCCTTAAGACAACTAGTCTAAGCTGCAAACAAAGAAGGACAATGGAAAGATAAAGAAAGACATCAGGAAGTGGTGCGACTTCCATGAGATCCCCTGGCATAACACTGTTGATTGTTGCTCAAAGCAATCATTCGTGGTGCAGGTGAAAGCCTATAAATCAGATGTGGGTTTTGAATCAAAGTTAGAACCAAAAAATG
>JASDQU010437585.1:0-17544 GCA_032191745.1 Picea mariana | reverse complement strand
TGTCCTACGACATCAAGCCCTTCAAAGATGAGGTATTGTGTGATTTCTCTCCCCTTGAAGTTTGTGATGTTCTTTTGAAACCTTATTTATGGAAACGTCATGTTGTATATGAGTCTAGGCCTCACGTTGTTATTATTACATTGAATAGGAGATTGTACAGGATACCCGAGGTAGTTCCACCTACTTCCATTTCCTTGATATCTTCTAGGCAATGCAGGAAGGTCATCTCTCAGACCGGGAAGTTTGACTTCTTCGTGATTCGATCTCAAAGTGAGCGAAAGGTGGTAAGCACATCCTTGGCCTCTTCGGTTGATCTCTCCACGCAACAGAAGCAAGTGGATAAGGTCATGGAAGGATACAAGGACATCTTCTCCTCACCCACTGGGATACCTCTACATTGTCAGGTCAAGCATTAAATTAATCTAACCACTGGTGCACCCCTACCCAATGGTCCAGTCTATCTTAACTCTTTGTTATAAAATGAGGAGATAAAGCATCAGATCCAAGAATTGCTCCAAAAGGGGCACATCCAACCCAGCTCATCACCATGTGGAAGCCCAATCGTGATTGTGAAGAAGAAATATGGGACATGGTGACTGTACACCGACTATCGGGCCCTAAATAAAATCACAGTCAGGAACCGGTACCCGATTCCTCGAATCAATGATCTCCTTGACCAGCTCAAGGGAGCCAAATACTTCAGTAAGATTGATCTGAAGTCTGGTGACCGTCAAGTCCCAATATAGCAAACAGATGTATGGAAAATTACCCTCAAGTCCAAAGAAGGTCTTTTTGAATGGTTGGTCATACCCTTTGGTTTGATGAATGCCAACCAACTTTCATGAGGCTGAAGGACGATATCTTGCATCCTTTCTCCAATTCTTTTGTGTTGGCACATCTCAATGACATCCTCATCTACAACGAGAATTGGGTGGAACACTTGTAGCATATTCAACAGGTTCTGCACACTCTACGATAGAAAAAGCTATACACAAATTTAGAAAAATGCTCCTTCGGCATCGACAAGGTCCAGTACCTAGGATAAATTGTTGATGAGCATGGGGTGCATGTTGATCCCGCCAAGATCCAGGTCATTCGTGACTGGCCAACCCCAACCACACTCACTAAGCTTCAGAGATTTTTAGGCCTTACAAATTTCTATCGCAGATTTGTGTTGGGATTCTCCCATATTGCATGGGCCCCCAACCAAGTAACCAAAGGTGCTGCTAAGGAAAAGTTCATGTGGTGTATGTCGCAACAGCAAGTGTTCAATGATTTTAAGCAGTGCTTGTGCTCAGCCCTAGTTCTCTCATTACCCGACCTACAACAACCCTTTGAGATCAAGACAGATGCTTCAGACTATGTTGTGGGAGCAGTTCTCACTCAACACAGACACCCCGTGGAATATCATAGTGAGACATTATCATATGTTGTCCATAAGTTCCCTACTTACGACAAATGGATGTACTTGATTATGAAATCATGCTGCCAATGGAGGCATTACATTCTTGGGAAGGAGATAGTCATCCACACCAAACATAAGTCGATGCAGGTCATGCAGACACGGGGTGTAACACCCTGTTTCCCCTAGTCTGTAAAAATTACTATAGTGGCCAAGAACTATGGAAAACTCAAAGATGTCAATGTTTGATTTGACGAACCTTTGTATAAAAGGTCGATGAATGTAAATTATGTTATGAATATGTGTTGCATGCCTGTTGGGAGGAGGATGTGCTAAAAGAGACCACGATGGCTAATGAGAGGTGGTGGAAGGGACCTAGAATGGTTGCGTTAACTTCCACCGAGCCAGTACCGAACTGGTTTTTACTTGCTCAAAGACCAAAGCAACTCTCTGACCCTGGAATGGATTTTCCCTCAGATTGGTAGGTGGGGAGGCTCCTCAAGATTTAATGAGGGTATGGGGGTGAACCGCCCATCCGTAAAATCTCTCAGACCTGACCACAGACGAGGAAATTCGTGCCACACGCAATCTTGCAGAGAAAAAGGCAAGAGAGGAAGTGTGGTAAAGGGTAGAGAGAGGAAAGGAACACGTGTGATAGGAACTATGGAAGAGAATTGGAGAAACTCTGGAAACACAGGGAGTTCTGAACATAGGAGAAGGAGAGTAACCTTCATCCTTGACTTCCGTTGAGCTGGAAGTAGGAGACTGAATCTCAAGCATCATGGTCTAGCTCAGGGGTGGCTAGTGGTAAATCCGTTAGAGTCACTGAGCCTACAGTTGGGTGGAAACGAGCAGCCCTCTCAGCAGTTGCATCACGCATGGTGGATCTAATAAGTGTTTATGCCTTGTATTTTGAATTGAATATCATGAATACATGCTCATGTTTATATGCCCATAATGATTTATGTGTGGAATGATTGCCTGGTGTTTTAGACTAGAAATAATGGATGCATGTGTATACTTACATGCCATAGTTGGTTTCTATACAAATGATTAAGTCTGGGGCATGAGTTTGCTCCACTGAGAATCGTCTTGTTTGCTTGATTCTCGCAATATTCTGGGAAGGCTCCTGGAGAGTACTCTTCCCCGGGAATTACCCCATAAACCTTGGAACCGTACCAAACCTTTACCCAGAGACTCGACTAAGACCAGGGACAATTGCCCAAGAACCATCTGAAGGTTCATGTGATCCAGGTCAGGAAACATTATGCAAGAAAGAGTAGCTCTTTAAGGTCTCAGAGTCGTGGGAGTTTGAAGCTCCCAGAGGTTGAATTTCGTGATTCAATCTCAGAAAGGATAGCGAGTCCAATTATCGAAAGAGAATACCCCATCATTTGGTAGACGAACGGTCAGAATCCTTTCAGAAATACCCTAGATCTGTCAAGACCAATGGATCTAGAGGAGGAGCGCAGGCGTTAACACCTCGACCCTTTCATCCTTCACAAGTAGCGATGGGATCCAGGACCATAGATCCAAGGATCTTATGGAGCTCTATTGACCGTCGATCTTAACCTTTGCATAGGCAGGAGAGTGGAATCGACAACATCCTGAAAGTCCCGAAGTATTCAGAACCGTCCATTGGCACAGGATGCGTGGCAGTTGGGTAGAATTTCACTGACTCACAAATTGGAGTGGCCAAGGGTAGGACTACACGAACTCACGATTCGCAAAATCGCAACGTGATCGTGGTTGTTGGATCCAAGCCACAGGAGAACCATTGGATCAGAACCTCAGTGTGGTATCGCGTATCGGGGGTTCAAAGGTTGAAATAATCTCTTTTCAACTGCAGAAATTGTGAAGTGTCGAGCATCGAGAGCTCGTGCGAACACATGGCACATCCGTTAGGTGGGGACCGCATGGTTGACAGGTGGCGTAACAACAAGCGTCGAGAGAAAGGTGGGAGCAGGTGACAGGTGGTGGACACATGTCGCCTGGAAAAGAGTCAACCCATTGTTGACTTATCATGGCTCAGGGTTTCGAAGGATGAAGAAGTTGCACCTTGATCGCTAAGGTCACGAGATGTCGAGAGCTGAGGTCTCGTGCGACAGGCAGTAGCAACACAGCTCGTAAGCAAAGTATAGCGGAGGAGACAAGTGGTGTGTACGCATCGCTTTGGCAGAGTCCGCATAACGTTGACCTATCGCGTATCGGGGATTCGCAAAGGAGGAGCACGAGGGCTCAACACTCCAACTCGCGAGGTCGCGAGTTGCAAGTAGTGCTAGTGTTTAGCCTAGCCTACGGTTATATGTAGCAGGCACTAGTGAGGAGGGATCCATACCCGTATCGCATCTCGGTATCAGCGTTTGGAGAAAAAGGAGTCGAGAGCCTTGACTCTCCAACTCGCGAGTTGAGAGAGGCGCTTGCGCTAAGGCCAGGTTGTGGTCACTTGGAGGAGGATAAGGGAAGGGATGGTCTGCACTAGGCCCCATAGAAATTCATGGATTCTGTCCCTCGAAGAAAAAGATAAAAAAATCTAGGTTGTCATAGTGGGTGTGTGATAAATTGGTATCAGAGCATGGTTACAACACTTGGTCTACTTGGGCTCATGAACGAGTTGTGCAGAAACTCCATTTGAAGTACTCTTAAAAGGAGTAACCCTCTATCTTAACCCCCTTTATCAAAAGTCAAAGTTAAGAATGAAAATTCCTATTGTGTGTATGCATTTGAAAAATATGAATTATGCGCTGGTTATAAATGAATATAAATATTGACTAACAACAAGTGTTTTTCCTGCACACAAGCAGACGATCAACCATGAGAAACTGCAGATGCATAGAATGGTGATGCACCATGAAGTGGGGGATGGCTCCCACAATAGAGACAAAGAGTCTGATGAAAGGAGAGTGGTAGAGACCCCTCCAGATCTAGATGAGACTGTGAGGAGCCTCATGGTTGAACTACAGAGCTGCAAGGCCGACAACGAGAGGTTGATCAAAGAGCAAGAGAAGCAAATGGAAATTAATGCAGTCTTGCTATAGAGTTTATCCGACATACAAAGACAATTGCAGCATGGACCTGACACCAGTCACGCGAACCAACGACAGAAACAGAAAAGTCGAAGTCCACCTGAGATACAAAAACGTGGTCTTTTAAGTGGCCACACTGGGAAGAGCACCTCGAGAAAGGTCCACCCCAGAGATAAGGGACAAGCATCGGACGATTCCTCTGGAAAGGCAACTGGCGACTCAGAGGGATCTTCTAGTAGCATAACTAGTTCTTATTCCCGAAGAAAATGGAAGAAGCGAAAGCATTCCAAAAGTCATAATCTCGAAGAATTCAATAAGGCCAAACCACCCTCTTTTGACGGTGAAATAAAGAAGGTGGAGGAAGCAAAGGCTTGGATGCTTGGACTAAAGAAGTATTTCAGAGTCCATGACTTCTCAGAAAACTTGAAGGCCCAAGTAGCCACTTTCAACTTGAATGGAAAGGCTTTCATTTGGTGGGAATACCTTAAGAATGTAAAAGGGATTCACGAAGAGGACCTATCTTGGGAACGGTTTGAGAAATACTTCGGGAAGAAGTATCTCTCGAAAAATTATTTCAACAAAAAGACTAAAGAATTATATGAACTCAAGCTGGGGCAACTCACCATAGAGTAATATGTCAGAAGATTCCTCGAGTTGCTAAGGTACGTACCCTATATAAAAGCAGAAAAGGCAAAGGTGCAACGATTCATCAGTGGACTACCTAAGGACTATCAGAATGGGATTGAGTTTGATGAGCCAAAGACCCTAGAAGACACTATCCGAAAGGAAATATATTGTTATGAACAGCTTGGGCATCAGACAGAACCTCGCGAAGGCTGGAAGCAGAAGAATAGTTTGGGATTCCAGAAAAAGGGGTTTAAACCCCCAAGATTTAAAAACTATAAAAATGACTCAAGGATGAGCTTCCCAACCCAAAGTGTACATCAGCATAATTTCCCCTCCCAGAGTGGAAATAATCCTTTTGGATCTACCCCAGGAAAGATTGATAACCCAAAGAGAGAACCCTTGAAATGTTGGGGTTGTGGAGAAGAAAATCTACTGAGGGACTGCCCGCACTGACAACAGAACAGTCAGAGAATTTACAACGTTCAAGAAGCTACCACTGTCAATGGTGTGGCTAGGAGTGTGCTGCAAATTTATGCAGCCTTGGATAATAAACAAGCTAACTACCAAGCTTCAGTGGTGGAGATGGAAGGTATGATCACCAACCATCTAGTGTCTAGTCTAATTGACCCTGGTTCAAATTTGAGTTATATAGCTCCTAAGGTTGTTGATAAGTGTAAATTACAGCCACATAAACATGCCAAGCCATGGTTGGTACAGTTAGCCACTGGCACCAAAAGAAAGGTAACGAAGGTCATACCAGCTTGTCGATTCACTATGGGTGAATTCCCCACCCAAGCAACCCTTAACATACTACCCCTAGGATCGTATGACTTGTTGATTGGTATGGACTGGCTAGCCACATATAAAGCCAAACTGGAATGTTACCATAAAACCTTAGAATGTGTAAGTGAATAAGGAAGAAGGATAACCCTTCAAGGGATCCAAAAACCTGTCTTGGTGAGACAAATATCAGCCCTTCAAATGAGAAAGTATTGCAGAAAGGGATGTCCAGTATATGCGATACAGGTGTTGGAATCAGTTAAATATGACAAACCAAGCCTTGAATACCACCCCACACTAAGAGAATATAGAGATGTATTTCCGGAAGAGGTACCGAGTCTACCTCCGAGAAGGGACATTGACTTCTCGATAAAACTTGCACCAGGAGCGGTGCCAGTGTCTAGGACACCCTACAGGATGAGCACACCCCAGCTAGTTGAGCTTAAATTACAACTAAAAGAAATGATGGACAAAGGCTATATCCGGCCCAACATGTCTCCATGGGGAGCACCAGTCCTGTTTATGAAAAAGAAAGACGGTACCCTCCTACTGTGCATAGATTATAGACAACTCAATAAGGTAACCATAAAGAACAAGTACCCCTTACCCAGGATTGATGACCTATTTGATCAATTGGGAGGTTCTTCCAACTTCTCAAAGATTGACTTGAGATCTGTATACCATCAAGTCTGAATCAAGGGTGAAGACATCCACAAAACTGCCTTCAGGATGAGATATGATCACTATGAGTTTGTGGTAGTACCATTTGGATTAACCAATGCCCCTGCCACTTTTATGTGCTTGATGAACAATGTGTTCCGCAAATTCCTAGACAAATTTGTACTAGTTTTTATCTACGATATATTAATTTACTCCAAGAATAGAGAGGAACATGAGGAATATCTTAGACTTGTACTTCAAGTGCTAAGAGAACATCATCTCTATGCCAAATTTAGCAAGTGTGACTTTTTCCAGAAGCAAATACATTACTTGGGCCATATCATATCTGAAGAAGGAGTAGCAGTGGACCCTGACAAGATCAGGTCTATCATGTAATGGCCTACCCCAAAGGACGTTTCAGATATTAGATCCTTTGTGGGCTTAGCAGGATACTATAGGAGATTTATAAAGGGATTCTCCAAGATTGCTTGTCCAATCACTGCCCTCCAAAAGAAGGGAGCTAAATTCACGTGGACACAAGAATGTGAAGAAAGATTTCAATCCCTAAAACATCTACTAACCCACGCACCCATGTTGAAGATCGTCGATCCTGAAGCTGACTTCCTGATGTGCACAGATGCCTGCAAGGAAGGGCTCGGAGGAGTCCTTATGCAAGGAGGAAGTGTAGTCTGCTATGAATCCCGAAAATTGAATGAGCACAAAGCCAACTATGTGACCCATGATCTAGAACTTGCCGCCATAGTGCATGCCTTGAAAATGTGGAGGCATTACCTCTTGGGAATGAAATTCGTACTCATGACAGACCACTATGGATTGTGACATCTATTTCACCAACCAAAACTCAATGCTTGACAAGCTAGGTGGATGGACCTTCTTAGTGAGTTTGATTTCGAAATCAAACATAACAAGGGAAAGGAAAATAAGGTGGTCGATGCCCTTAGCAGAAGTATGAAAACAATTCATCTGGCAATGGTGAGCACCTGCGAGACCAATGTCAAGGAAAGAGTTAAGAATGCATAAGAAACGGACACATTCTTCCAGACCTTGACCTCGTACCTGGAGCAAGAACCCATAGGGATAAAGTATGAAGGCTACCAGATGATAGATGGAGGCTTGCTAACTTACAGAAATAGATTGTACATTCCAGATTGTGACGACTTGAAGAGGTTCATAATGGATGAACTACATAAAAGACCATATACTGGTCATCCAGGATACCAGAAGATGATCATGGCCACCAGGAAACAATTCTATTGGCATGGATTGAAGAAAGACATAGCTGATTACTTAGCCAAATGCATAGAATGCCAACAGGTTAAAGCAGAACACCGACACCTAGCAGGATTATTACAACCTCTACCAATCCCGGAATGGAAATGGGAAACCATCTCCATGGATTTCATCATCGGATTACCAACCTCGACCAAACAGAATGACGCCATCATGGTAGTGGTGGATGAATTGAGCAAGTCCGCTCATTTTATCCTTGTCAAGTTGACTTGCAAGGCAATAGACATCGCCAATGTATTCATGAAGGATATATTCAGACTACATGGTATGCCTAAAGAGATCGTGTCTGACAGAGACACAGAATTTACTTCCAACTTTTGGAAATCCTTGATGGTTGGTCTAGAGACCAAATTACTGTTTAGCACAGCCTATCATCCTCAAACCGATGGACAGACGGAAAGAGTGAACCAAATATTAGAAGACATGCTAAGGATGCATGTAATGCATCAACCCAAAAAGTGGGAAGATTACCTGCCACTGGTGGAATTCGCCTCCAACAATGGCTACCAAGAATCCCTGAAGATGAGCCCTTTCAAAGTCCTCTATGGTAGACCATGCAACACTCCAGTCAGCTGGATTAATCCCGTGAACAGAGTTACTATTGGACCCAACATGTTGAAAAAAATGGAACAACAAGTGACTCAGATAAAACAAAATCTAAAGGTCTCTCAGAATAAACAGAAAAGTTACGTCGACTGAAAGAGAACTCTAAGAGAATTCAAGACGGGAGACCACATATATCTCAGAGTTAGGCCCAGGAAGAGTTCCCTGAGGATGGGAGCTTGTGCCAAGTTGGCACCTCGGTATTGTGGACCCTTTGAAGTTCTAGATAGAGTGGGACCTATAGTCTATAGGCTAGCACTTCCTCCCACAGTAAAAGCACATAATGTTTTCCATGTTTCATTATTGAAGAAATATGTACATGATTCTAATCATATAATTGACTAGTCTGTGATCCAAGTGGAACCGGAGGGAGAATACCTGCTAGAACCTCAATGCATATGGGACAGAAAGGAAACCCCACTCAGGAACCGAACCATTGCACAGGTCAAGGTGCAGTGGAAACATTTTGGCCCAGATGAGACTACGTGGGAAATGGAAGATGCCATGAAACAGGCATATCTGATTTTGTTTACTTCTGTACATACACGTCATATTGATAGATAGAACATCGAGGACGATGTTCCTTTAAAGGGGAGGGAATTTTAACACCCTATTTCCCCCAGTCTGTAAAAATAACTATAGTGGCTAAGAACTATGGCAAACTCAAAGATGTGAATGTTTGATTTGACGAACCTTTGTATAAAAGGTCGATGAATGTAAATTATGTTATGAATATGTGTTGCATGCCTACTAGGAGGGGGATGTGCTAAAAGAGACCATGATGGCTAATGAGAGGTGGTGGAAGGGACCTGGAATGGTTACGTTAACTTCCACCGAGCCAGTACCATACTTTTTTTTACTTGCTCAAATACCAAAGAAACTCTCTGACCCTGGAATGGATTTTCCGTCAGATTGGTAGGTGGGGAGGCTCCTCAAGAGTTAATGAGGGGATGGGGGTGAACCACCCATCCATAAAATCTCTCAGACCTGACCATGGATGGGGAAATTCGCACCACACACAATCTTGCAGAGAAAAAGGCAAGAGAGGAAGTGTGGTAAAGGGTAGAGAGAGGAAAGGAACACGCGCGACAGGGATCGCGGAAGAGAACTAGAGAAACTCTAGAAACACAGGGAGTTCTAGACATAGGAGAAGGAGAGTAACCTTCGTCCTTGAATTACGTTGAGCTAGAAGTAGGAGATTGAATCTCAAGCATCGTGGGCTAGCTCGGGGGTGGCTAGTGGAAAATCCATTGGAGTCACTAAGCCTACGGTTGGGTGGAAACGAGCACCCGTCTCAGCAGTTGCATCATGCATGGTGGATCTGATAAGTGTTTTATAACTTGTATTTTGAAATGAATATCATGAATACATGCTCATGTTTATATTCCCATAATGATTTATGTGTGGAATGATAGCCTGGTGTTTTAGACTGGAAATAATGGATGCATGTGTATACTTACATGCCATAGTTGGTTTCTGTACAAATGATTAAGTCTGGGGCATGAGTTCACTCCACCGAGAATCATCTTGTTTTCTTGATTCTCATAATATTCTAGGAAGGCTCCTCAAGAGTACTCTTCCCTGGGAATTACCCCATAAACCTTGGAACCGTACCTAACCTTTACCCAAAAACTCAACTAAGACCAGGGACAATTACCCAAGAACCATCTAAAGGTTCATGTGATTCGGGTCTGGAAACCTTATGCAAGAAAGAGTATCTCTCTAAGGTATCAGAGTCGTGGGATTTTGAAGCTCCGAGAGGTTGAATTTTGTGATTCAAGCTCAGAAAGGATAGCGAGTCCAATTATCGAAAGAGAATACCCCATCGTTTGGTAGACAAACGATCGGAATCCTTTCGAAAATACCCCAGATCTGTCAAGACCGATGGATCTAGAGGAGGAGCGCAGGCGTTAACACCTCGACCCTTTCAGCCTTCACAAGTAGCAATGGGATCCAAGACCATAGATCCAAGGATCTGACGGAGCTCTATTGATTGTCGATCTTAACCTTTGCATAGGCAGGAGAGTGGACTCAACAACATCCTGAAAGTCTCGAAGTATTCGGAACCATCCATCGGCACAGGACGCATGGTTGTTGGGTAGCATTTCATTGACTCACGACTTGGAGTGGCCAAGGGTAGGATTGCATGAATTCATGATTCACAAAATTGTGATGTGATCGTGGTCATTGGATCCAAGCCATGGGAGAGTCGTTGGATCCAAGCCACGGGAGAACCGTTGGATCAGAACCTCAGCGTGGTATCGCGTATCGGGGGTTCAAAGGTTGAAAGAATCTATTTTCGACTGCAGAAGTCGTGAAGTGTTGAGCATCGAGAGCTCGTGTGAACACTTGGCACATCAGTTAGGTGGGGACCACGTTGTTGACAGGTGGCGTAACAACAAGCACCCAGAGAAAGGCGGGAGCGGGTGACAAGTGGTGGACACATGTTGCCTGGGAAAGAGTCAACCCATTGTTGACTTATCATGGCTCGGGGTTTCGAAGGATCAAGAAGTTGCACCTTGATCACTAAGGTCACGAGACGCTGAGAGTCAAGGTCTCGTGCGACGGGCGGCAGTGACACAACTCATAAGCAGAGTACAGTGAAGGAGACAAGTGGCGTGTACACGTCGCTTTGGCAGAGTCCATGTAACATTGACCTATCACGTATCGGGGATTCGCAAAGGAGGAGAACGAGGGATCAACACTCCAACTCACGAGGTTGCGAGTTGTGAGTAGTGCTAGTGTTTAGCCTAGCCTACGGTTATATGTAGCAGGCGCTAGTGAGGAGGGAGCCATACCCGTATCGCATCTCGGGTATCGGCGTTTGGAGAAAAAGGAGTCGAGAGCCTTGACTCTCCAACTCTCGAGTTGCGAGAGGCGGTTGTGCTAAGGATAGGTTGTGGTCACTTGGAGGAGGATAAGGGAAGGGATGGTCTACGCTAGGCCCCATAGAAATTCAAGGATTCTGTCCCTCGAAGAAAAAGATAAAAAATCTAGGTTGTCGTAGTGGGTGTGTGACACGGGGAAAATTGCAGAATGGCCACCATCAGCAGTGGTCAACATACGTGCATCAGTTCCATTTCAACATGAAGTATAAGACAGGAAGCACCAAACGCGTCATTGATTTTCTCGGTCTCCCTCCATTTGCAACACTCACCATGGTGCTAAACTACTGCAGCCACAAGACCTCCGGATGGCCCCAACTCTACGAGATAGATCCTGACTTCTCTGCAACCTACCAAGTGTTGGGCGCAAACACAATTGTCACTAATTTCCATCTTCAGGATGTGTTGTTGTGCCATCTAGGCCATCTATACATTCCATCAATAAAGCGAGCGAAGATAATTTGGGAAGCCCACTACAGTCGGGTGGCAGGACAGTTCGGCGTCGAAAAGACAGTGGTAGTGTTGCAACAACATTTATATTGGTCGAAACTTTGGGAGGATGTCAGCAAGTATATCAAGTCATGCAACACCTATGCCATTTCCAAACTAACCATTAAGAGACAAGGATTGTATACCCCTTTGCCTACTTCTGAAATTCCCTAGGAAACCATCTCGATAGAATGCATGTCGGGCCTTTCGTCAACCAAGCAAGGAAATGACTGTTTTTTTGTGGTGGTTGATCATTTTTCTAAAATGGTGATTATGGTCATTGTTACACATTATTTTCATCGCCCCAATGACCATTAATGATGTAAACCTATCCTTTGTCTTTAGAAGGATCAGTGGCCTGAATTCCTGAAGAAAAAAGGGAGAAGAACTTTTCTTGAGAGAAGAAATTGTATTTTCCTTTGTAAAAACCCTATTAAGGAGGATTTCCGCAGGCTGCTCTATATGGAGGATGCAGAGATACCTAATTTCCGCAGGTTGCTCTAAATCTAGACTGTGACGTTTCCGCAGATTGCTCTATGGCTAGGGTGCAGAAATTTATGTACGTGGGAAAAATGAGCGTCTTCTCGATGCTTCGAGAAGGAGAAGCTTCTATGGTGAGGTGGCCTCTGAACGGTTTGGATATTACTCGCTTTCATGATTTAGTGGGATTATCCTAACCTCCCCACCTTATCCTCTTCAACTTATAAAAGGAGAGGAGCTCTCATGGAGAAAGTTAGTTGTTTTAGCTTGAGCTTGCCTTTGGATTGGCTTATTATTGAGTTTTGTAGCTTGGATTTTTTGAAGCTTGTATGTTGGCTTTGAGCTTTGCTTTGTCGAGATAGATTGTGAGTAGCTATCAGATCTATGGTCTTAGAATCCTTGGAACAGGAAGTGTGTGGGAAGCAAGGAACTGTTAGAAGGAACCTGACAACATCAAGGCATCTGATTGTATCTTTCTTCCACATTCTTTAATACAGGTATACTTTTCTTTCCTGTATGAATGTTATTTGTCCATATTGTATGATTCCTTGATCACGTACATAGTTTCATATCAAATAGACTCTATTATTCTTGTCTTCGTTGGCTTGTGTTTCTTTGCATATATTTCTCCAGAAGCCTCGTGATGGAGCTTGGATTGCATTGGCGAAGTCGGATCTTCAATATTTAAAAGGTATGTTCTAGATCCATTTCTCATTTGATAATTGAAATCTAAGGAAAGAGTAGTGTATTGTCTTGTTTTGTTCTAGTTTCATAGTGAAGCTAGGGGGATTGATTTGTGTCCGCACTTAACAATTAGTCCGATAACAGTAGCCTGCAAAAAGAGCATCACAATAGAGGTCACTGCCAAGCTCTTCTTCTAACGAGTGTGGATCTATTTTGGGGTACCATAAACCATCATCTCAAATCGGGACAGTCAATTCCTCAACACATTTTGTTCAAGCCTCTGGTCATTGCTCGACACCAAGCTCACCAAATCCACTACCTTCCATCCCCAGACAGATGGTCAAACTGAGTTCTTCAACCAGATGATCATGCATATCCTGTGCATGTACAATTCCAAGCATCCCCACACATGGGGTGAGAGTCTTCCTTATGTTTATCATAGTGACAATAGAGCCCTACATAGCTCAACTAGGCACATCCTCTTTCAGGTGGGGTTGGGATTTCAACCGTTGGTTCCCATGGATATTGCACTACCCCTTGCTGCCACCTAGGATGACTCATCCCATGCTCAAACTGAAGTTGACAAAGCTATCAGGTTCATTAAGTAGATCCAACACATCTGCCAGCAGGTTCATGATATTTTATAGAAGTCTAATGCCAAGTACAAGTAGCGCCATGATCAACACCGAGTGCCACACAAAGTTTGGTTACACTTGTAGAAGGAACGCCTTATGGGGCCCCATCAGAAGCTTCATCCACTCCACTATGGACCTTACACAATCACTAATGATGTGGGTGATAATTCTTTTGAGATCAACATTCCCCCCTTCCTTGGATTACATCCATTATTTAATGTGGACCTCCTTTGGCCATATTTTACATCATTATTAGACACCTCAGAGATAGAAGAACAATTGATACCAACAAAGCTCAACCCTGACTGCATGGAACATACATCCACTGATCAAATCATGGGCACACAGGTCAATGGCACTCTCTAGCAGAGGATCCAACTCTATCGGGTTATCAAAGCAGGGCAGCTCCTGCACTAAGGCAAGTGGCTCACCTAGGGCCAAATTCAGCAGAAATTTCCTCATCTGATGGGGGAATTCAACATGTTATCACATATAGTTTTCAAAAGGTTGTAGGGCGACCAAGTCTGTGGTCTTCGTAGATATCACTCTTGATCACAAAGTGCAACATTTAGAGCAGTCCATTTCAGGCTTGAATCACCAACTAGCAGGATTGATTTTCAACGGTGGAGATCCCATAAGCAGTTCGGATTAGCATCTCTCAGGCGGTCAGGATTTCAAAGTCACGCAAGGATTAAAAAATAGGCAAAGGAGTCGAAGTCTCGAAGTAAATCTGAGCCATTGAAGGTTGAGGACAGGTGGAGGCAGATGTCTCACTTCGGTAATTCGGTACTTTGGAGGATTGTAAGAGTTGTGCATCGAAAAGTCCCGAGGAGTCGAAGACCGAACTACCGAAATAATTGTGGACCATTGATCTCAAACCAATAAGGACCGTTGATCTTGGCAGCAGCTTCAAAGTCCTAAAGGTCTCGAAGTAAATCTCAGTTGTCCAAATCAAAGAGCCATGCTTCACCAGATCTCACACTTCGGGAATTTGTCACTTCGAAGGATTGAAAGAGCTATACATTGGAAAGGCCCGAAGCCTGAACTCCCGAAGTAAATCTTGGTCATCTAAATCAAGAGGCCATGCGTCACCAGATCTCTCACTTCAGGAATTCGGCACTTTAGAGAATTGCGTGAGCAAGCAGGATAAAAAGGCCCGAAGCCCGAACTCCCGAAGTAAATCTCAATCGTCCAAAACAAGAGGACACATAGTGCCAGATCTCACACTTCGAGAATTCAACACTTCAAAGGATTGTAAGAGCTACACATTGAGGAGGCCCGAAGTCTGAACTCACGAAGTAATTGTGATCCGTTGATCTTTGCAGCAGGAAGCAGGGTCCATCCTAGAGCGGCGTGTGGCAACAAAAGCAAGGCTTTTCTAGATCACGGATCACAACCATATCAACGACCACGCTTCAATGTGGGGATGCAACTTGCTTTAGTGTTAAAATTATTGAGTGGTCCTGCAATTGAAACCATGGTATAGTAAAAGAGCTATGTGGTGGAAGGTGGTGAATTGCGGGCTCAAAAGCGGTGTGAATCCAAACCACCTTTGATGGCCCCATAATAATGTGCTTATATAGCTTCTAATCCAAGAGCAGCATGTGGTGGCCCCCTAGGCATTGAGCCTTGTCCCGATCTCGAGGAGGATTCAGTTAATGGAAAAGGACTGGTAGTTGAAACCTCAGCTCATTCCATAAGTTGAAGGCATAGAATCCATGGCTGAGAGGACTAGACTATCAGCCTGTGGTACCACAGAGGGCAGAAAGGCCCATATCGATCTGAGTTTGCGTCTAACAAAGGAATACACACACAGTCTGACAAAAGAAGGCACAGACGTAAAGCATTGAACGAGATAGCCAAGTCACACTCCTGGCAGTTGTGGACTAAGCTGAATATAAATAGATCAGTCTTTATTTTGTAAAAGGAGGAAGGGTGTTCTTCATAGGCTGGAGAGCCGAGTGATTTTCAGGAGCAGGGATATGTAATTTTTCATTTTGTATGCCTGGGGGCTTGGATTGTAAATATATGTTATTGAAGATTCCTTTGAATCATTTTTATCAGATCATCTTCTTAGTTTACACGTTATTTCTGTTTTCCTTCTTGTCTGAATGTAATCTCTCTGGTTTATGTATTCCTAAGGCGATGGAGTTTTTGTTGCTATCATTCCCATCTTTCATGGTTCGTCATATTTTCTCTGTTTTCCTTCTTGTCTGAATGCAATCTCTCTGATTTATGGATCCCTAAGGCGATGGAGGTTCTGTTGTTGCCATGCCTATATTTCATGGTTCGTCAGATTTTTTTTGTTTTCCTTCTTGACTGAACGTAATCTCTCTGATTTATGGATCCCTGAGGCGATGGAGTTTATGTTGTTGTCATGCCCATGTTTCATGGTTCGTCATATTTTCTTTGTTTTCCTTCTTGTTTGAATGTAATCTCTTTGATTTATGGATCCCTGAGGCGATGGAGGTTTTGTTTCTATCATGCCCATATTTCATGGTTTGTCAGATTTTCTCTATTTTTCTCATTGTCCTGATGTAATCTCTCTAACTTATGGATCCCTGAGGCAATGGAGGATTTGTTGCCATCATGCCCATCTTTCATGGTTCACCAGACATTTTCTATCTTTTTCTCCTCATCACCACATTAATCCTTTTGTCTGATAGGCGGTTTAAATGCCTTCCTTATCCACAATAATTACGAATCCATAGCCCAATGGTCCCGAACTAATTTGCAATTACTTCTATTATATTTTCTTCTCTCTACAGTCTCATTGATCCACCTTCTCAAACCATTTTAATCATTTTACTTTTATTTTGATGGGTACTAGGAATATCCTCTTGTAGTCAGAGGGTGACTCTCAGTGATAACACAACACAATGGATACCATTGCTTGCTAATGGGGGAGGATTGATCCAGGTGGATATTGATGGCCACCCATCTGTTCCAACTGGCTCATCTTGGTAGTTTCTCAGTTTTACAGTTTTTTTCCTAGTTTTTGGGTCCTGAACTTATGGGGTCGTTTTGAGGCCCTAAACAACGTTTTTAGGGCCAATGACCAAGGTGTGGATGCACATGTGGGGTGAGATAATTCCCAAGAGGAGCATGCTCGATTTTCCAGCTAGGATTTCCAGGGAAGCACTTCAGCTATTAGCCAGTGAGGCAGATCACATGTTCATGATGGTGTCGTGCCCTTCCGCGGGGATGGATTGGCGAGGATGTCCCAACATCCTTTTCACACTGGATGAATCACCCGATCATTGAGGTAAGATTTAAATTAATCTTGTACTTTCATTTTATTGTCTTACTTAATTCAAATAAATTTTATTCTATCATGTTCTTTAACATATTTTATTAAATTGTTTAATGAAATTGTCGACTAATTATTAACTTGTGGTATATTTTGCAGATGTTGTCACATTCGTTGGGGACATGCCTCCTCCCCCGCCACCTGATGCAGATGAGGAGATGGTTGAGATTGTGGTAGGTCAAGGTCCTTAGCCACATATACCACCCAACATGCGGCGTAGGCCCGATCTCAGATATAGGATGGAGGTGTGTGACAGACTGACTACAGTTTTTTTTGGTGCGGGAGTCCGTCCTATCTATATTTGAGACATCAAGTCTGACCCTGATCTCTTGCAGCTCTAGACGAACTTGTCACGCGATATGACATCTCTTATGTATCATATTGTTGGAGCTGTCAGGTTACTTGTAGGGATGAGGGATGGCACATCCTCCAGTACTGATGATGATCAAGGTGGTGATGGCGCTTTTGCTTCAGTACCTCCTCCTCCTCCTCCTCCTCCCAGTGGTGATGTTAATCAGGGTGGTGATCATGGTGCTTATACTTCAATACTTCCTCCTCCTTCGGATGGTGATGTTGATCATGGTGGTGATGGCACTTCTCCTTCAGTACCTCCTCCTCTTCCTTCGGGTGGTGAGGTTGATCAAGGTGGTGA
>JASDQU010437584.1:70404-84693 GCA_032191745.1 Picea mariana | reverse complement strand
GGTATCATGAGAAATATCGTAAGCAAGGACGAGGTCGCCTTCGTGAAATGAGTGAAGGTTGACATGGTGATAAAAGGTGGCTTTTGACCTTTTTTTGGCTGCCTCATTGTTCTGTAATGAAGATCGATGATATTCATCCAGGGACTCTAAGTTCAGCAAGTGCTCCATTGGAGTATTGTCAGGTAATAGCTCAATTGTGGTGCGTAAGGTGGGAATTTCTCACTCGATGGGAAAAGTGGCTTCAACCTCATGGACTAGATGAAATGGTGTGAAACCTGTGGCCATTTTCACAGCCGTACAGTAAGCCAATAGTGTCGAAAATAACATATGATGCCAATTGGTCTTATGTTTATTAACCATGCACTGTAACATGGTCTTGAGGTCCTTCTTAACTACTTCGGCCTATTCGTTAGACTAAGGGTAATATGGTGAGGCAAACTCATGGTAGAATCCTAACCAGGATGAGAGTTCGAAGAAAATCTCATTCTCGAAGTGTTTCTCGTGATAGAAAACTAGTTGGAGTGGTACACTGAAGCGGGATATGACGTGATTAAAGAAAAAATGCGCTGCAGTGTCAGCGGTGTTGTTGAAGGTGGGTATAGCTTTTGCCCATTTTGTGAAGTAATCAACTGCGAAAATAATGTATTTGTGTCCATTGTTGTATGGGGGGTTACAAGTCACGAAGTCAATGCCCCATTTACAGAAGGGGCAGACAATAATGACTCGGTGAAGAAGAGCAGGTGGTACTTGTGCTTTGTTGGTGTCATTTCTCGCATTGCTTCACGACATGAATGCAATCGTGAAACAATGTAGGCCAAAACTAACCTACTCAGATGATTTTCTAAGCAGTGGACATTCCCGAAAGATGGCCCCCACATATGCCGCTATGGAAGTCATTCAAGACTCTATCGGCCTCGTCAATAGTCAAGCATTGATGAAGTATGGTGTCGACCCCTTGCCGATATAAGATATCTCCGATGAGGAGATAGTAGGGGGGCTGGTGGAAAATATGATGATGATCATTTCATGAGAGGTGGTTACCAAACTTTTGGGTTCGGAGGTAGACGAGGAGGTTGTTGTAACAAGGATCATTCGAAGCAATGTAAAAGAGATGTTCATAGGGGAAGTCAATATTGATGGGGGAACTGGTAGTATCAAAGGGGAAGGCCATGACAAGTTTGGCGAGGATGAGAGATTTCTTGCTCTTGGGTGTTGAAAATTCAAGATCATACTCCTGAAGGATAACGATCCATCGGGCAAATTTACCATTAATTTTCCGACGGCTGAGCAAGTATTGCATAGGGTTGGAATTTGCTACGACCTTAGTCATGCGAAGTAGAATGCAATGACGTAGTTTTTGGACTATGAGGATGACTACAAGGGCTAGTTTATCTTCGTTTTTATACTTCAAGGGTGGCGCTGAGAGGTTTTTACTAACATAGTAAATGAAATGCTCATGATCATCATCATCGATTTGAATGAGAACTCCTACTACTGAGACAACTGATGTTGATATGTAGAGGATATAGTCGTGATTATAGTCGGCTGAACTAATTAAAGGGGCGTTAGATAGCACCATTTTAAGATCGTCAAATTCTTTTTGGGCATGTTCATCCCAATGAAATGGGATTTCAGGGCATAGTAAGCGAAGGAAATTGTGTCCTCGAGTGGTGTAGTCTGGGACAAATTGTCGTAGAAAGTTATCTTTTCCTTGTAGGCTCTGGAGTTGACGTAAATTTCAGGGAGGTGGAATTTCTGTGATGGCTTGGACTTTGAGGGGGTCCATAGTAATACCGCTTTGGGAAATGATGAATCCAAGGAGGCTCCCCACAATGACGTAGAACACACACTTGAGGGGATTCAAGCAGATGTTGTACTGACAACACTGTTGGAAGATGATTCGTAAATCATCAAGATGTTGGGTGTGTTTCTTGGATCGAGCTGTGAGGTCATCCAAGTATGCAAGGATGATATGAGCTAGATCATAAAAAATGTATGTCATAGCCCGTTGGAAAGTTGCACCAGCATTCTTTAAGCCAAAAGTCATGACACGATATGAAAAAGTACCCCAAGGGGTAGTGAATGTGATTTTGTATTGATTGGCTGGGTGAATTTGGATTTGATTATAACCATAGAAACCATCCATGAAGAATAGAGCCTCGTGGCCTACGCAGTTGTCGATAATTTGATCGATGAAAGGCATTGGAAAGTTGTCGTTGGGACATGAGTGATTGAGATCATGAAAGTCCATGCAGATGTGGATAGCGCCCTGTTTTTTGTTAATGGGTACAGGGTTGGAAACCCATGATGTATAGGCTATGGGGCAGATGAACCCAACTGCGCGTAATTTTTCAATCTCGGCTTTGATGGCCGTTGCTTTGGATGGGTGTAGCGGTTGTTGTTTTTGATGAACTGGCATAATGTTAGGCTAGGTGTCGATTTGATGTTTGATGATAGAGGGATCAAGGCTAGGCATTTCTGTGTATGACCAGGAAAAAATATCTCGATATTCTTGGAAGAGGGATTTATAGGTGGTGATTTCTTGAGGAGTGTAAGTGGCACCAATGGTGATTTCCTCAACGACTCCAGTTTTGATGGAAATGTTGATTTTGATGGTTAGGGAAATGTTGGCCATGTTGCCTTATTCAAATGCATCAAGGGCAGGAATGGAGTTGTTGAACCAGTCGATATTCCCTGATGGGATAAAATCCTTGGTTTGGATCGCGTATATGGGGTGTTGGTTAGGAGGCATGGAGGATTCCTGTAGAAAGAAGAGAACTCTGTGGTGTAGCACATCCCATGGGTAGTCGGGGATGTTTAACTCTTCGAGTATGTCCTTGTCACAGTGGAATTGGCGGGAATACAAAGGATAAAAAAGAGTGAAATTAGTGACTGTCCCTGTGTGGCTATCCCCTGGTGATGAAGAAGTAGGGGGAAAAATGTAATGAGATTGTGATGGTTCACTCAACATAAACGAAATATCGAAGTACAAAGGAGTACCAGTGGTAGTTGGATGCAAAATTTCCGTAGGGAAATGAATGGGAGAATTAGGGGGATTTGGGGGTGAATCCTCAAATAAGTCATCTACGAACCATGGAGGTGTCGGGAGTGCCTTGGGTTCAGGAGAAATGATATGAAGAATCTCTAGTGATGAGGTAAGGTCAAAAATCGATTCTGTAGGGGGCGCCAGGTTTTGAATCAAGGTCAATTGGCGTTGCCTATATTCAATGATCATAGGACATTTGTATGTAAAATGATCTAAGGATTCACATAGAGAGCAAGGGCATCTCATATGTTCATTGATTGAAGTTGTGACATAATGGATGTTAGTTATTTTTGGTAGGGATGATGTAGTTGGATTGGGTTCATTCTGGAATCTTTGGCATACTGCGGCTAATGTCTATCAAAAGTGTAAAAGTGTGGGCCAATGGTGTGTATAATGGTCATATTTTGAACATATAGTGCAAGCGAATTTGGTTCATATCCCTTTACTATGTGAGTGAGAGGCAGTAGCGGTAGTAATTGCTACAGTGGTAAGAGTTGATGGTGTTTGATTGAGTGGAACCAGGTTCTGTAACTTGGGTAGAGATGGGCAGTTGTTGGTTTGGTGTCCATTTGTCTCACATAGTGCGCAAGGAGGTTGGACGTGTGGAGGAAGTGGAACTTTGGGCTCCTTCTTCTTTCACCTGCCCCCAGCTGTGGTAGGGAGGGTAGTGAGTGGGGGTGTAGGGGGTAGGGTGGGAGTGAGTATGGGAATCTTCATTGGGATTCCTTCCATTTGGGGGGTAAGGGATGGTTGAGGGACCATATCTGGTGGATGTAAATACCAAACTGAAATTGCTAACACCATATTAGGGAGGGTAATCATTACAGATAATTGGAAAGATTGTATGCCAAGTGGGGGGTAAAAGAAGGGCATTTGAGTAATGGCTTGGGGAACTATCTCCCAAACTAGGATATGGCCTTGGGGAGAGGTGAAGTCATGGACTGGTGGAGTCGACGAGTTTGTAGGAGGCTCGTGAGGGGGGAGCTTTGCGACTAGTGGGACGTCAGATATGATAGAAGCCTCCCTAGGAGGAAGGGTATCCTCTATGTCAGTTCCGTTGGATGATATGATGCATACTTGATTGGAAGGATGGAGTGGTCATGCACCATGGTAAGCTACTAATAATGATGGGTCTTTGAAAATTTTGAGACCCATTTCGATGAGTGGGTATGCATCATGACTCATGTGGATAAGAGGGAGAATGTTATCAGTGTTGGTAGAAGGGTTAGGATTGTAATGTGAGACTTGGTCAATGGTAATGATCTTCCCATTATGGGGGAACATCATTGTTTGAAAGACAGAAGAGGCGACTGCCTTCATATCATACATGTAGCTACGACCGAACAAGATATTATAATCAAGTGGGGCATCGATAACTTCAATTTTGATGAGAATGGTCTTGCCCCCGAGTTCTATGGGGATGTTTTGGAAGAGACCTTAAGGAGACAAGGGTCATTCATCATAAGCTCTTAAGGTAATGGCAGATGGGATGAGTTTGGGGGAACCAAGTTTCTGCCATATAGATTTGGACATAATGCATGTGGATGCACCTTCATCGATGATGCATCGATGAACTGTAATGTTTTGAATTTTTACTGGGATTTGAAAAGTGATCAGAGTGGGAAGGTGAGGTTCTCCACTGTTAAGATCAAATGTGATGAGTTGGGTATCCGAGGGGTCGACTACCCGCAAGGTGGAAAGAAATGCTTTCCTCTAAGTGGGACAAGTTTGAAGGACTTCTAAGACTGACATGGAAGTTGGGGATTGTGCTAAGTCATCAACCAAACTATAATTATGAGCTGCCCTAGCCTGGGGTTTGTGGACATTCCTGCACAATGGGATGCGAGCGATGCGAAGAGGTGTTTCATAATTAGGGAGAGAAATTACCAACGGGGGTCCCATTGGTGCTGGGTTTGTTTCTAGGGGATTCAGAGGAGACTCAACAGGTGCACGGTATTGAAGACTGTGTGTTTGCAGAAGGATTTCTTCCTCATTGGTGAGSAGGATGGTATGATCTGCGAGATTGTTGGGATTGAGGTATTGTTCCAACTGTGGTGGGGTAGGCTGTGTGTCCKGTTGGGTGTTTAGTACACCCTAGTGTGGAATGGGATTCTGCAACACAGTTATGGGGAGTTGTTGCACATATTGCTGTGGGKCCTGCTGAGGGGCAAGCGGTGTTGGACGATGTGGAAGACTGMCTTAGTCTTTTAGTTGTTTAAATTCAAYGATTTTGGGGTAATGATGAGTATAATGACCAAAATCACCACAAAGGGCACAAGGGAAGGTGGTTTTAATAATATTGTTATTTCTCCCTTGATGCCTATTGTTGTTTCCCCCTCGRGGGTTYTGATTCCCTTGGTTCTGGTTGCCCCCAGTAGGTTGGTTTTGTTGGGGTTGATTCTCACCTTGACCTGGGTTGTTATTGTTCTTGTTTCTTCCTTTCTTTTTGGAATTTTTTGACRGGTGGGTTGGATTTTTTGTATTGAGTTGTTCAAAATTTTGATATTGTTGAACGGGAGAGGGTTGAACAAAATTCACCCCAACATGAGGGTGTGGGAGTGTCATGGGCTGTGGAGGACCAGGGAATGGAAAGTATAGATTTTGTGGGAGTTGTGATCCATAAGGTACATAGGAAGGCATGGCACTTTTTCTATTACTTATAGTATAATCTGAGGTAGAGGGGGTACCAGAACTTGTTTGGATAGGTGGGTGTATTGGGGGTGCCAGTGGTGGCCCACTGATGGGTGGAGGAACAACAATAGGTTATAGTTGTTGATAAGGGGGTGGGAGGTAATAAGAAGTTCCCCCATATGACGACGGATATTGAGGTGTGCCATACATTGGTGGTGGTTGGGGTATTACTAATCAATCCATCTGCTGAGTGAGACATCCCGGGTTTGTCTTGATCGAATGGCATGGGTTTTGGGAGATCAAGAAGTACTGTGTATAAGTACCCTGATTGTGAATAGATGAGGTTGTATTGTTGATCCTTATTGATGTCTTTTTCTTCTGATTGAGGGAAGGTGGAAGCTACTTATTTACCGAGGAGAGAGACAAGTGATCTGAGAAACCAGTCAAGACATTGTTGTTTGGTGGTTTCATCTTTGCACAAACTACATCGTCTACACCACTCATGAATGTGATCAGCGATATGTGTGGGTGAGGTTTGTTTGAAATTAGAGAGTAGTTCAAGACCATTGTCATGGTGGATTGATAATTGGAAGAAGGTTAAAAATGCTTTGGCCAAGGACTCGAAAGTTGCATGGGACCCTGATTTTTCGTCTACATACCATTTGGATGATGGGCCAGTGAGTGTGCATTGAAATAATTGTAGTCTGATGGAATCATCCATAATGTTGTTGGAAGAGCACCATAGGTTGAAATCCATGACATGATTGGCAGGGTCATCTCCTGCCTTTCCTTCAAACTTGGGGATGTCTGAAGGTAGTTTGGTAGGCATCACAGGCCATGTGGGGTCATGCAATATAGGATCATTTGTGAGTTTTCTTAGATTTGGTATCTTAAGAGAGGCCAAATATGGCATGTATAGTGGGGGGGAAGGATTAGTTCCAGCCATGGTGTGAGTTTTTTGTGAACCTAACCCTTGAGGGGGACTAGGTGGGTTGGTACTTCCCCTTTGAGAAGAAATGGGCCCCCCGATTCCTTGTAGAGGAGAGCGAGTGGATGAAGGGACTTGGGAAATGGACCCAAGAAATGTGGAACCAAGCAAAGTTGACCCTAATATAGTGGCACTCACTGGAGTGTGTGAAGCTGGTGCCGATGAGTTGGTAAGACTAGAAACTCCCCCTAAAATAGGAGGGAGGTTGAGCAAGCATATAGAATGACGGGGGTTTTGAGGGTCCCCTATGATGTCCGAATAGCTGAGTGGATGTGTGCAAATTGTGATGAGAGAAAATAAACAAGAGCCTTTGTTGCAAATTTTGAACTTTACACAATATATATCTAAATCAAAAAATGTAATTAGAAGTGCATCATACATAAAGTGTTTTGAAAAAGATGCATATATGTGGATAAGTGGGTTTTGTCTACATGGGGAATCAAAGAAAACAAATTCTCATGTACTAAAATATGTAACGTCCTTCCTCTCAAATAGCACTAGAACTTCCAATAGTACTCAATAGTGGGGTCTGAAGTCATCGGAAGAGAAACTAGTGAAGGATGAAATAATCAGTTATAATGAGGGGTAAAGGGGGNCATGGGTAGATGTCCTAAAACTTGGTCACTAGGTACCTCGTTCAAAGTGTGGCATTTAGATTTTCGTCCTAAGAAATGGGTCACGAGCTAGATCCCATCCAAGAGGTGGGAGCCTCAAGGGGGGATGCACAGAACAAACAAACCTTGGCCTTCAAACCTTCATGGGTATCTCCCTTACTTATGGTGTTAGGAACAATTGAATTGGAGGATTTTCAGTTCCCTATTTGACAACTTCTATTGTTTTGACAATGTGAGAACCAGATAACAGGGAGTTATTTGGATGCCTATCCCCAAAATCCTACCTAGACTAAAAAATTTCTTGTGGCACCTCCTGTGGAGGAAAACTTAGTGAGTTTTTAGCAAAAAAATAGATGTGGTTGTTTGAGAGATTGGGGGTGTGAACCAACCTCACTAAAATTAAATGGGAGTGGATAGTTTCGTCAAGAAAAGGGTGGGGTGTTTTAGAATCCCTGTGGAGGAAACTTACTTTGACCTCCAAGTTTCAAGAAGAAACTAAATGAGTGATAAGTGACTTCTGTGTGTGAATGAGTTAAAATGTACCAATGTTTTAATGAATTAGTTGTCACCTTGCTGCATGTGGACTTCGCTTGGTCCTTACAAGTGTTGATTACCTAATTAACTAAGTGTCTTTGATACAACCTTGCTTAATTCAAAATTCTGTAGGAAACTAACATGTGGACATGTGGGTCCTTTACAATTCCTTTAACTCCCTATTGTGATTTAATATAAGAAATCTTTGAAACTATCCTAGATTGTGATCATGTGGGCATGTATGAAGAGGGAAATAAGTGTGGTGTAGCTTACAACATGCATGAAATCACTTTTAAGAATGCTAGGGGCCTTCCCCAAATAACAAAAAACCTTACAATGTGTAGTTTTTTGCACAGGTGCACGAGTCCCAGGGTAGACATAGGCACAATGAGTGCCTGTGCGCAGACTGAAACAAGCTTATGGGAACAAGTGCATAAAATAGAACTATGTTTTTAGTGCCTTTGTGCACGATGCACGTCTGTGGGACAAAAAAACTGCACACAACTAACACACAGTCGTGAAAGAAAATTCTAGATGGAATTCTCTCAATTCAACTTGGAATTGGATGCTTTGTAGGTCGGCTTAGGCCAGTTAATGCACCTCCAGGTTAAATAAATCAAAAGAAGAGCTATAAAAACCCAAATGGGGTAGGAAATTGATACCTTTCCCCGGTGGAGTCGCCAATCTGTTGCGCCTCTTTTTCCCCCTAGATGAGCAAAACGGAGGTTCTTGCAAGATTAGTTGGGTTTGCTAAGTAGGACAACTGTAAGGAAAAGGGTTAGAGAAAGAAATATAAAAGAACAACTAAGAGATAAACTAAGAAATAAAATAACAACTAAACTAGTGAGCATAGGGACATAAGAACAAAAGAAACAATAAGACCCATGTCACCAATGGTAAGGTTTATATCAGTAAAAGAAAACACCAAGAAGAAAGAGGACTATGAGTCCCTTCTTCCTCCAAGGGAGGGCTCTTGGACCCCCACAAATAATCTCTTCTTACAACTTTGAATGAAAATGGTGAAAGAATTCTTTCCTAATCCACTCAAGGGGTGAGATGGATTGCCCATTGTAATGGTGCTAGTATACTCTTGATGAGAATAGAGGATTCCTAAAGAGAATAGTAGCAACATAACTTTTCTATTGAATTCCTTAAGAATGAAGTGCTCCCATGGCCTTATTTTATAGAACCTCTTTGAGGTATTGTGCAACCAGCTTGTAGAGTGAAAAGAGGTTAATTAGGGAATTTTTAGGTCTTTGACCAGCCACCCAGTCAGATCTAGTCCATATTTGAGTGTCAAATCAACTTGGAAGATGAAATAGAAGTGGGTGGGAGGCTGACCACTCTCATAAATGCGTCATTCTCAGATGTGCGATGCTTTTAGCAACCAGAGTCATGCATCGAGTGCATGTGCGCTTTTCCTGTGTTTCTGTGTTGAGCATGTGCACGTGCGCCCTGTGTAGTCATAGCGCACTTTAGTTTTTTCACTATTTGTATAGTTTTTGACCCTTTGGAAATGATTTTGTGGTAATTTTGGTCCATGGGTGACCTCATAATTGTTTGATAATGCTGGATTCTTGTAACCATTTGCAGATAAAATTTCATTGATAACAACTTTATTAATTTTATCCCAGTGCTTCTGGCACTTGGCATATTGTTCTTGGATCTCTCGATGTGGGTCCCAGGACATCTTAGTCTAGTATTCTGTGGACCTCTTTATGTGGTTGAGGCATATTGTTCTTGGATCTCTCGATGTGGTTCTCGGGACATCTTAGTCCAGAATTCTGCAGACTTCTTGTACTCATTGTAAACTCCTGAAAACTCACTCTTCAAATATGCCGCAGTCTATGTGGCACCTTTGTAATACTCAACAATATGGCGCAAGTGTTCCAATTCCTCTAGATTATTAGCTACTTCTCTTTCATCCCTCCTAACCCTATCCTAGGTAGCATTAGAGAGGACTCTTCCCATGCCTATGTTAGGGTCCTAACCCGCACATAAGTAGAACAATATATTTGGATGTAATAAAGGTCAATATTAATAAGGCCTTTCAATAAAATAGAATAAGGCAGATGTAAGAAGACCTGATAGAAGCTTCCGCTTCTAGAAGGATCTTCCTCTAGATGCTTCTTTTGATAGCCATATTTAGTATAAATAGGAGTTGAGGGTATGAGAGCCCTAGATTGGAGATTATTGTAATAGAGCGATACTCGACTGGAGGTTGCCCCCTCAAAGAGGCCCGTGAACATTGCTTTATGAAGCAAGTGTTATTTCTGTTGTTGTTCTTATATCATTTATGTGTTATTGTGGAGATTATGTTGGTTATATTACTGTTATTCTACCATTTCTAGCATTTTATTTATGTACTGAATACTTTTTATATCTAGTATATTACAAGTGGTATTAGAGAACTTTCCTTGTCAGAAATTGTGGGTAATTGTTTTTCAGGGTAGAGACATATTATGGCATATTTAAGCCAGATAGATCTGTCATTACGCGCATAAACCCATGGTTGAGGGATTCATACACGTAGGAAATACAAGTGGTTCTTAAGCGCACATCTATTGGCCACACTTGTAACCCCTATTGGTACCCCTTTGAGTGGTAGCGCATCAGAAAACACCTGTGAATGGATCATCCTAGATTTCCTCAATCCCTCTTTAGATAAACCGATCAGTCACCTGACCGCTATAGTGCCACCAAGAACAACACTTGGAAAGATACTCTCTAGTACTTGGGCAGTCAGGTAGTATGACTAAGGGTATGGTCTATCCGCCTTAGTTAGTTCCCTGAGATATTGGGTTGAGTACAACTATTGGACCCTACAAGTATATCAGAGAGCTATACCACAGGGCAAGCCCTTATCTATAGAACCCTTGAATACCTAACCCTTGGGGGACAGAAACATATACAAATTAAAACATACAAGATCTATTGCCATGCAACTATGTTCGGGTTGCCAAATCACTACACTTTTCTTCCTGGTTAAGCATTTGGGGATTTCATCTCTACAGTACTCTTCAGACCGGAGTATAACTCCATAGGTGTAAAAAAAAAAAAAAAGTCTAGAATTTTTTTCAACATTATTTGAGACTTATTCCATTGGATTCACCTTTTCTCCCTTATCACCTTCATACATATCATTTTTTGGCAAAATTTTTTGACCCCACTAGCCCCTTTTCAGTTCCCTCGTCCTCATGGCCGATACCCGTAGCCAAGAATTGGAAGATCCCTTCAATACCTTGCAATCTAGTCTCATTGTGACCCAACAAGTAGTGAAACAACTCAGTGCCAATTTTGAAACCATCAATACAACCATAAATACAACCATCAATACAACCATGCATTCCTTAATGGAGGAAGTCAAACAAGAACTGACCACCCAGCTTGAATCTGTCTTTTCATCACTCTACACCAAACTGAAAATCCCTATAGATAACCCTTCCCCTGACTCACCTCCACATATTGACATTGAACATTCCTCTCATTCCCATAAATTTCAGCACCATCACTTTCAACATGACCTACACCTTCCACGGGTGGATGTGACCAAATTTGATGGCTCAGACCCCACTAGGTGGGTAACCCAAATGGAACATTATTTCTTTTTATATGGAATTACAAATGAATTGTCCAAACTCCGGTATGGTGTTCTGCATCTAGATCAAGGATGTTGGCAATGGTGGCAATGGAGAAAAACTTCCTGTCAAGGGTATATTGCTTGGACACACTTTGTGGCTGAGCTTTATGAACACTTTGACACTGACACCAACCATTTGGTCCATTTGACAATGTTGAAACAATCAGGAATAGTGGAAGAATTTATAGTTTCCTTTGAGCACTTGGCTTTTTGAACAGAGGGCATGAGTGATGCCTTTTTTCGAGAGTGTTTTATCAGTGGCCTCAAATATGAGATTCGGGCCCATGTCCTCATGGCTTGACCATCGAGTTGGGTGGAGGCTACTAAAAGAGCTAAATAAGCAGAATAGGTTGTATCTTTTCAAAACCAAAAACCCTCCTTTATCCCTCACCCTAAACCCGTAAATCCCACTACTCCTTCCGCCCCACTAAAGATCCAAAAATTGACCAGGGTTGAAGTGGCTAAATGCCAACTCAAAGGCCTTTGTTATAATTGTGATGACAAATATTTCTTAGGCCACAAGTGTAAGGAACAAAATATTTTTATGGCCATCTCCAAGGATATTTCAGAAGAGAATGTTGAAACTCCCCTTGTGTCTGAGTCACCTAAAACCACTAACATAACCCCTCCCTCAGAACCTCCCGATGTAGAACCGGTCATTTCCCTCAATTCTCTCACTGGCTTCTTCGCTCCCCAAACCCTCAATTTAATTGGTTACATCAAGCATCAGAAGATCATCATTCTGGTTGATGGTGTAAGCACCCATAATTTTATTCATCGCTTCATTTCCCAAGAAACTCATTACTACATCCATGCCATCAACAATTTCCAAATCATGATTGCCAACGGTGGTTCCATGAAATGTGGAGGATGTTGTGAAAATGTGTGTCTCCAAATCAGTGATTACCACCTAAAATCCGATATGTTTGTATCGACATGGGTGGTTGTGACATTGTGTTGGGTGAAGACTGGCTAAGGACTTTGGGTCCCATTCTCATGGATTTTAAGGAATTAACCATGCAATTTGACTAGGAGGGCCACCAATATAAATTCCAAGGCATCATCGCTAGTTCACCTGAGATCATTAGTTCCCATCACATGGAAAAGATGCTCAAAAAAGGTCATTCTGGTGTTATTGCCCAACTCCATGCCATACAAGCAATAGAGACACCCTCGGTGCCGCAAGACCTCCAAGCCCTCTTCTCTAAACATCAAATGGTATTTTCCACTCCCTAAGGACTCCCTCCTTCCCATGGTGTTCATGATCATTCCATTAGCCTTGTACCCGAAATCCCTCCTCCCAATATTCGTATGTATTTCCACCCCTTTTCACAAAAAATGAAATTGAGAAAATGGTCCAGGAACTCCTTAGTGTAGGCATTATCCATCCTAGTACAAGCCCCTACTCTTCTCCTATAGTCATGGTCCTGAAGAAAGAAGGTTCTTGGCGAATGTTTTCTGAATTTTGTGCCCTCAACAAACTGACCATTAAAGACAAATTTCCCATTCATGTCATTGATGACCTCCTAGATGAATTGAGTGGCACCCAACTCTTTACTAAACTTGATCTTCGCTCGGGCTACCACCAGATACGTATGAAAGAGGAAAACATTCCCAAGACTACCTTTAGAACTCATGAGGGCCACTATGAGTTTTTGGTCATGCCCTTTGGCTTGTGTAATGCCCCCTCCACCTTCCAAAGCCTCATGAATCATGCCTTCCATCCTTTTCTCTATCATTTTGTCTTAGTTTTCTTTGATGATATCCTCATCTATAGAAAAACCTGTACAAACCATCTTACTCATGTGGATCGATTTCTCCATCTACTCTCTCAACACCAACTTTTCCTAAAACAATCTAAATGTTCTTTTGGCTCCTCAGAAGTAGAATACTTGGGTCATCTGGTTGGAAAGGATGGTGTCAGGGTGGATCCAAAAAAGATTGAAGCTATGCAATATTGGATGCACCCAAAGCCTCTCAAAAGTTTAATAGGGTATTATCACAAGTTTGTTAAGAATTATGGAAATATTGCAGCACCTCTCACTGCTCTCCTCAAAAAGAAATATTTCACTTGGACTCCAACCATTCCTCAAGATTTTCAAACCTTGAAGATGGCCATGTGCACCACTCTAGTTCTAGCCCTTCCTGATTTCACAAAGACCTTTGTGTTGGAATGTGATGCCTCAGGGAAAGTAATTGGTTTTTTCCTTATGAAAGAGGGTTGACCTCTAGCCTTTACCAGCAAGAAACTATCTGACAGGAATCTGGGAAAAGCTATCTATGAAAAGGAAATGATGGCTATTATGCATGTTGTTGATCTGTGGCGCCCTTGTCTATTGGGGCAACGTTTCCAAATTAATACCGACCATCAAAGCCTCAAGTATTTTCTAGAACAAAGCATTTCCTCCCTGAAGAAACAAAAATGGGTGACTAAGCTCTTTGGATATGATTATGAGATCATTTACAAGAAAGGAAAATGCAATGTGGTGGCAGATGCACTTTCCCAAAAATATGAAGATGAAGGATCCCTCTTTTCTCTTTCCTTCATTGTACCAGATTGGGTCCAAGTCGTTCGCTAGGAATGGCTACAAGATCCCAAAAGTTTGCATCTGAATGAGCAATTACAGTCCAATGCTTCAGCTCCCCTAGGGTACTCTTGGATCCATGATGAGATTTGATACAAAGGCCATTTGTATTTAAGTAAACAATCAAAGCTTAAATCCATGGTACTTTTTGAGCTTCATGCTACACCCACAATGAGGCACTCCAGGCTTACCAAAACCTATGATAGGGTCAAGCGTTCTTTTTTCTGGGATGGTATGAAACAGGACTTCCA
>JASDQU010437584.1:56676-70384 GCA_032191745.1 Picea mariana | reverse complement strand
AACGTTTCCAAATTAATACCGACCATCAAAGCCTCAAGTATTTTCTAGAACAAAGCATTTCCTCCCTGAAGAAACAAAAATGGGTGACTAAGCTCTTTGGATATGATTATGAGATCATTTACAAGAAAGGAAAATGCAATGTGGTGGCAGATGCACTTTCCCAAAAATATGAAGATGAAGGATCCCTCTTTTCTCTTTCCTTCATTGTACCAGATTGGGTCCAAGTCGTTCGCTAGGAATGGCTACAAGATCCCAAAAGTTTGCATCTGAATGAGCAATTACAGTCCAATGCTTCAGCTCCCCTAGGGTACTCTTGGATCCATGATGAGATTTGATACAAAGGCCATTTGTATTTAAGTAAACAATCAAAGCTTAAATCCATGGTACTTTTTGAGCTTCATGCTACACCCACAATGAGGCACTCCAGGCTTACCAAAACCTATGATAGGGTCAAGCGTTCTTTTTTCTGGGATGGTATGAAACAGGACTTCCATAATTTTATCACTGAATTTGATGTGTGTCAACACAACAAGGGAGAAATAGTCAAATATCTAAGCACACTACAACCGCTTCTGATTCCACCTGCTATTTGGAAGGATATCTCTATGGACTTTATTACTGGCTTACCCAAATTGGGAAATAAATCATTCATAATGGTGGTTGTTGATTTCCTTTCCAAGTATGCTCATTTCTATGCTCTTCAACACCCATTTAAAGAATCCACGGTGGCTCAAATTTTAATGGACCAAGTCTTCAAGCTTCATGGCATGCCACACTCTATTGTTTCTGATCATGACCCAACTTTCACAAGCAACTTTTGGCAAGAACTGTTCAAGCTACAGAGAACCCAATTGCATCTTAGCACAACTTATCATCCCTAGAATGATGGTCAAAAAGAAGTTGTCAACAAGTGTTTGGAAACATATCTGAGGTGTTTTTCCTCTGAAAAGAAAAATTAGTGGGCTCAATGGTTACCCCTAGCTAAATGGTGGTACAACACTTCCTACCATATAGCTACACACATGACTCCTTTTGAAGAAATATCTGGACAGAATCCACCTTCAGTTTTCTCATACTTACCAGGTACTTCAAAGGTCCAAGTAGTTTCCCAAACACTTACAGTTTGAAAGGCTATTCTTCATACCCTTAAAGAGAACTTGGTCATGGCACAAAATTGCATGAAGAAACAAGCAGATCAAGGTCGCTCTGAACACCAATTTGTAGAAGGGGATTAGGTGTTTCTGCGACTGCAAATTTACAAGCAAATTTCCCTCAAGGCCGAGCATGGTCAGAAGCTAGTGCCCAAATTTTATGGTCCTTATACAGTTCTCAAGCATGTGGGAAAAGTAGCCTATCAGTTATCTTTTCCAAGTCATTTGAAGCTACATTTTGTTTTTCATGTTTCATGCTTAAAGAAGGTGATTGGAACTAGGTGCCAAATTCAAACCAACCTTCCTGAGTTAGTTGAAGAAGGATCCATTTGGCTACATCCAGAAGAAGTTTTGGACCAGCATGAGTGTCACCTGTGTCAGAGAACCATCAAAGAAGTGCTAGTCGAGTGGAAAGATACAACTCCAGCAGATGCCACTTAGGAACCAACTACCATTCTCCAACAATTTCTACATCTCAAGCCTTGAGGACAAGGCTATTTTTAAGGGGGCGGACATGTTAGGGTCCTAACCCACACATAGGTAGAGAAATGTATTCATATGTAATAAATGTCAATATTAATAAGGACTTTCAATAAAATAGAATAAGGAAGATGTAAAAATACCTAATAGAAGCTTTTGATTCTAGAAGGATCTTCCTCTAGATGCTTCTTTTGATAGACATATTTAGTATAAATAGGAGTCAAGGGTATGAGAACCCTATCTTGGAGATTATTGTAATAGAGCACTGCTCAATTGGAGGTTTCCCCCTTGAAGAGGCCTATGAACATTGATTTTTGAATCAAGTGTTATTTCTATTGTTGTTCTTATATCATTTCTATGTTATTGTGGAGATTATGCTGGTTATATTACTGTTATTCTGCCATTTCTAGCATTTTATTTCTGTACTGCATACTTTTTATATCTGGTATATTACAACCTATCAGTTCATATGTTCGATCATCTGCTGTGTTGATCAACATTTCCTCTATGGTAACCAAAATAGAACGGTCCACAGTGATCTTTCTCTGCTTAACAGTCCTTTGCACAATGGCCTTCCTCTTTTGATCATAGGATATTGCATAGATGTTTGCTACCTTGTCTATTGGCTCTGGTATGTGTTGGTTTCCCCATGTGAGTATGTTTCCTAGGCTTCCAGTGGTATATATTTTTTCAAGATCAGGCTCTTGAACCTCCTTATTTTTATCCGAAGTCCCGACCTCTTCCTGATGTTTGTTGGGGGCCTGAGTATCAAGTGGAATAGATATGTTGGGAGCATGCTCAGTACTTGCTTGTATTCTAGCCATGACATTGCCAACATCCTTCTATGGGGATATTTCTTTTGACTCGTCCAATTCTGACTTGTCCTTGGGATTACCTGCTCAGGTCTCTAATGCATTGGGCATTTCTATGTCTAAGACACTTTTGGCTCCTTTTTCTTCTCGTGTGTCCTCTTGAATCTGAAAGTAGGGAACAAGAGGTGTTTTTCCCTCAACTCCCTTTTCTTCATCTACATGCATAGAGGTTTTCTGAGATTCTTCTGGACTCTCATCATCACTATATATATCTATGAACTCGGTCAGAGGGTTAGGCACATTAGTTTTGACCGAAACCTAGCCCAATTTTGATTGAGTCGTCGTGCCTTTCGATGAATCGGCTGGTGGCAATGTGGATTCAGGGTCATCTGACCCGTTGATGTTACCGGGGTCTATGAGCTCAAAGCCACGTACCCTTGTCTGTCTCTCTTCTGTGTTACTGATTGGAATGCTTGATAAGAGGGCTAGATCATTCGATGCCATATCCATTATTTGTTGAGCCTGTTAGAGCAATATTGTCCCTCTTTCCCTTGCACCCAGAGTTTTGAGAAAATTCCAATTTTGTACAGGGGCATCCTGGGGAGCCTCCATCATTTTGGCCAATTCGAATGTTACCCTTTCTTCCCAAGTCCTGAGAATTTATTCCACTCTTTGTGCTCTTTCATCCAAGGATGTCTCTTTCTCTTCCCAACTCATGGCCTTGAACTTCGTTATTTTGGGGTCAACCATTCTTTCCACCACCTCATCCTAGTCTTGAGCATTTTCAGTGAAAATTTCATCCTCAAACTGGTCGTGAGCCTAAGGCCAATAGGCAGATACTTGTGATGCATGTTTCGATACCAGACCTTTGGGATCATGCTTGCGGAAATGTCATGTCTGGAACCGAAATTCCAATTGAATTAATCTCTCTTTCTTGGCTTATGCTGTGCATTTAACCTGGTAGAAGACGATATGGAACCCATAGGGTATGAATGCCCGCTTCTTATCTTTCACCAAAGTGTCATTTTATCCCTACAAGATAGTTTGGTAACATATTTCCCCTAGTACCAGTCAGTCGGGGACATATATAGGTAGAAAATGTGGTGCTCCTGTGGAGCCGAAAACCCTAATGTAGGTTTCATGATCATCCAGGTACCAGTGAACGAATTTCAATATAACTCTTTTGGCCACATCAGACAACCTTGGGTACTCTCTATTGAATACTAAAAAATGAATAGGTGCGATAAATTGGTCATAAATGAGAGAGTAGGATCTTTTATACCTGTTCTCCCACAAGATGTTGAAGTAGACATGGACCGGGAGCTCGAAAGCATGCCATCTCAAGTTCATTCTGATGAAGGAATTTCTTGCACAGATGACGTCCAATAGATAATATGCCATGTAGAAGGCAGGATTTTCTCCTTCCTTCAGTTTTTGAGCCTATAGAATGTAGGTGCTAAGCTATTTGGAGATGATAGCACCCCAGTTGAAGCTTGTTCTAGAGATGGCGATAGTATAAGCCAAAGGAATCCATGCCTCCAAAAACCTGGAACAATCTTTCTCTCCATGCAACCGAGAAAGGAGAGCCATTAGATAGATATAAGGTTGTTTGAGGTTGGCCATCAGGTACCAGCCGAAGTTTCGGTTGGTGAAATTTTTGTCTTCTCTCCACTAGGACGCCATGATTTTGCTGGTGTCATGCTTCTATTAAAACTTCACAACAAAATCTATGCTCAAACGTTCATCTAGCTCCCTAAGCTTGTAATAATTTTGGACTTCTACTGGGAGGAAAACCCCAACGATTTGACCATTATTATCATTAATTACACAGTTTTGTACATGAGCGTGATCAATGAGCCATTTCAAAATTTCAATGTAGGGGAATAATGAAGTCCTGCTTGCCACCATGTGTAGGTGAGCCTTGTGGATGTTGATGAAGACCTCATCATCCAACTTCCTTGTGTCAGGATCGCTATGTGGGGCATATTTGAGGAATTCTTCATACTTGATTTCCTTGAATAGGTATTCCCATTGTGTGAATGTTGTTTTGGTCCCAATGTTTGCCTCTGTGTCCCCAAATGTCGGGGGCTAAGAGAAGTCTTCTTTGGTGATCGTCTTGATGATGGGAATTGGCTTGGAAGTCAACTCCAATTTTCTTGCAATGACTGGGGAGGAGCCCTCTCTTGCTTCTGATTCTTGCAGCTTTGGGACTCTAGGAGATTTCCTAGTGGTAGGTTTCTTCAGAGGCATCATTCCTGCAACTGAAGACGCTCAATTAGGATCAGTACATAGAATAATATTAGATATTAATTTACATGTGAAGTGGAAAAAACAGAACCAGATTGGTACATACCTGTATGCTTGATAAACTCTATTGCTTAATATTCACTATACCTTGGAAGCCTTCTCCAGGTCTTTTGTCTCGCTCTTCTGGATGTTCCGAACTTATTTGCATGTAGAATTCTCTGGCTCATAATAATTCAAGGTAATATAATGAGAGATAAATTACCAATCGCATCAAGACGTTAATGCAAGTAATGGAACAAAATTTAAAACTACTTACCGCCAAATCCCTGTAATCAATTTTTCGTAGGTTGACGACGAAGGCACAGAGGGAGATGCATTGTATCAACATGTTAAAACGTTCATTTTTCTTTTCCCACGAATTAGAAACTAATGTGAAATCTTTGGAATTAATCAATAGATTAAATGCATCGTATTAGGTGTATCTTAGAGCCAAAACATCCCATCGTGTCATTTCCTGAATGGGGAAGTCGGGGATCAGTACAGAGCTACAGGATTTTTYGTTGATACTTTTACAAAACTAAAACCGTCGATGGCGATTACTTTCATCAGATGGTTCTGACATGACACGTGGTAGATAAATACTGGTGACTTGACTCGCAAGCACCAACAGAGGTGGTAACCTTCTTTTAGTTACACACTCCCTAACCAATCCTAGGAATCACCAATGTCGATTAGATACTAGTGGTCTGTAACTAGGGATGAACTTATCGTAACCTTTTCCTTGGGCTAGCTTCTTGCAAATTCGTCGACGCTGAAATGTTTTTACGGGATCGACCATCGACGAATTCCTCCCTTGCCCCAAAAACGCTTACTTCCTTTCGCATTTTGCTGATGCCTAATGAAATCAGTCATCGACAAATTTCTTGGGAAATGCTTATCACAAAATAAGAACTCCCCTTTTACCGATGCCGATGAAAATCGACGATCAACGTCCTTAGTTTTCTAGAACAATTTTCTTTCATTTTTTATTCTTCCGGGTGCCGAATTTTTGATGCGTCGGGTGAAATGATTTAGTGAATGATTCTTTAATCAAATGTTAATCCCTTTAAGTTATGATGAAATGTTTAGGGAAACTTTTAAAGAATGAAGGAGAAACTGTAGAGAACAATGACAAGTGAAAACAACATTGTTCCGAATTAGACAATAAGTGGTACCCAAAAAGAAAAATTTCAGAAAGACTTCTTAGGGTGTGTTGAAATCTCAACAGATGGCGATTTACAGGATGAAAGTAGAATCTCTATTCTTCCTTTAATAACCTTAACTCATGTCCTCCCCTTTTTCTTATATTTATTTATTATTATAATATATATATATATATATATATTTATTGGAAATATTGTTTTAGGGCCTAACCATTTACTGGGAGTGCGTCAGGTTCTCCCCTCAACTTTTGCAATCAATAAGTACCTACCCCTATATTTTCAGTGACTTGGAAAGGTCCAAGCCATAGGTTCTGAAACTTAGAATGATTCCCTTTTGGTTCATTTGCTCTGTCCCATTTGAGTACCAAGTCTCCTACTTCAAAACGCTTTTCTTTGGCCTTATGCTTATCGAACCATCGTTTCACTATCTATTGGTGAGCTAGGAATTTTGACTTAGCCTTCTCTCTCTCTTCTTCTAGCATGAGTAGAGTATTGATTCTTTGCTACATGGCCGATGAGGGTTCCTCGTTGGAATCTTGGGACAATTGAAGAGATGGCAGGTAGAGTCTGTTCGGGAGAATGGCTTCTTGCCCAGAGACCAGAAAGTACGGGGAGTTTCCTATGGCTTCTTTGTGTATGACCCTATCAACCCATAGGGAATTATGAAGTTGACTGTGCCAATTTCTCTGGTTATCTGTAACTATTTTATTTAATATCCTTACCAGATTTTTGTTAGTCGACTCCGCCACACCATTTCGCTGAGGGTAATAATTTGCAGAGTACTTGATTATGATTCCTTTGTCTAGAAAAAACTCTGTCAATAATGTAGAGGAGAAGTAAGCTGCATTATCAAATACTAGAATAGAGGGGAGACCAAACCTTATTATTATCTCTTGCTCTATAAATTGGATAACTACCTTCTCATTTACATGAGTCAGAGGTATGGCCTTCGCCCATTTTGTTAAATAGTCGGTGGCAGTAAGAATGTGCTTGTGTAGTTTAGAAGAGCTAGGCATAATTTCTCCTATGATATCTAACCCCCACTGCTCAAAGGGACTTGAAACAGTCACGGGATGAAGTGGGACTGCTGCCCTTTTCTCCTTTCCAGCGCTTATTTGACAAGTCTTACAACTTCTAGCGTAAGTATGTGCGTCTTTGAACAAGCTGGGCCAATAATAGCTGACTCTCAGAATCTTATGAGTGGTGGTGTTTCTAGCAAAATGTCCTATGGCGGAGCCATATGTTACACATTATTTTCATCATCCCTATGATCGTTAATGATGTAAACATATATGTTTCCTTCGGAGGGGTCAATGGCCAGAGTTCCTAAAGAGAGAAGGGAGAAGAACTTTTCCTGAGAAAAGAAGTTGCATTTTCCTTTGTAAAAACCCTATAAAAAAGGAAGTTCATAGGCTTCATTATAGTTAGGGTGCGAGAATGCCTGATTCTCATAGGTTGCACCATATCTGGGTTGCGAGAGCTTCAYAGGTTTCTCTATAGGCAGGGTGCGAGAATGCCTACATGTGGGAAAAATGAGCATTTTCTCGAATCTTCTAGAAGGAGAAACTTCCATGGTGAGGTGGCATCCGAATGGTTTGGATCTTACTCACTTTCATGATTTAGTGGGATCATCCTAACCTCCTCACCTTATCCTCTTCAACTTATAAAAGGAGAGGAGCTCTCATGGAGAAAGTTAGCTTTTGGGATTGGCTAAGTTGTGTTTGGCTTGGGATTGTTAGCTTGGTTAGAGTGGATTTGATATTTTCTTTGTCAAGATAGATTGTGAGTAGCTATTAGATCCATGGTCTCTGAATCCTTGGAGCAAGAAGTTTGTGGGGAATGAAGGATAGTTGGAAGGGACCTTATGACATCAAGGCCATGGTTGTAATCTCTCTTTCACATTTAATATGATACAGTAATATGATTCTTTCCTATAAAGCTTGTTGTGTTTTATTGTATGATTCCTTGATCACGTACATAGGTTTATATTGAGTTTATGCTATTACTATCACTTTGGTTGGTTGCATTCTTTTGCAGGATCATTATTGTATGAGCATTGGAGAAGAGCTAGGATGGCAATGGTGAGAGGAAGTAGCGTTTAAATGGTAGGTCACCTGTCCCTCTTTAGTTGGTAAATTCAATATATATAACTTAAGGAAAGAGTCATGTTTTGGTGTGTTTTGTTCTATATCTAGGTAGATCTAGGGAGATCAATTAGTGTCTGCACCTACCGATTTGTCTGATAACAAAATTGGTGACCATACTGGGGAATAGATTGTTTCCTAGTTAGTCTAGTTTCCCTTGCTTTGATTGCTTGTTTTCTGGTTTCTGAGTCTGTGGGACCTCCATCTAGACTCTCTGGATCTAGAAGTTCACTTAGATTCCCTATCCTTTTTCAAAATTTTCTTTGATTACATACATTCTCGCACTGTACCTCTCTGTGGCCTATGAGAATCATTGATGTTCGCACCCCGYTGTTAGGTCCAGTGTGAACTTCTCGCACCCTACCAATGTCTAGCTTGAGAGAATACCTAATTCTTGCACTGTACTCTACTTCTAGGATGCGAACTTGTTTGTAAACTTTTTTGAATTGGGTCTTGTCATTTTTGGATGTGCTATTTTTCTTTGATCAGCTGGATTGAACTTTTGGAGCCTATATTGATCTTTTTACAGTCTGCTTGACATTCTTTGAGTTGATTTTAGTCATCTTGGCTTTGTTTGGCTTTGAAGGATTAGTCTCTTGCTTTGACTATCTTTCAATTACAAAGCGTGTGTTTTCTTTAGAATTGTTTAGGGAAAGATCAGATTTCTTCTAAATAGTTCACTTTAAAAGAAAACTTTTAGTTCGGGTTTCTTTGTTTTAAGAAAATTCATTATTGCTTTTAGTGAAAAATTTGAAACAAAAATATTTAATTTCTTGCTTTATATTATATTGGGGGCATCATTGCATTTGAAATAGTGAAATTACATGATTCTTGGAATTTTTTGGTCTTAAATTCCAAAAAAAATTCCCCCTCATGGCCAGGGGGGGCCATGAATCATGCATTGGTGTATAGTACCCTTTTTCTCATTTCTTGAGAATCTTGATATTGATGAGTTTAATACATTTTGGGACATTGTGCATATGGGAATGATAAATGTTTTCTCCTTCTCGTAGCACAGCTTTCATCGAAATGAAAAGATTTCATCTTCAGCTCTTTGCATGACTTTCGAGTCAATCAAAACATCATATTGTCCATGCCATTTTCCTTTTGAGTAACAACAACCATAAAATACAACGCTTATAAAAATTGATTAGACATTTTTATTTTTTATGGTAGCAAACCTACATTAGATTAGTTGTAGGGATTTGGAATAGGTGTGAAAGACAACTTTCCAAAGCTGTAAACAAACAATGAATCTTGAGTTAGGGAGCAGCAAAATCCACTTACCACATTTTGTCCTGGGAAGCCCTTCTAAAACAAGGGTCAATCACGAGGTCGCATTGAGACTAGAAAATTTACTCACCTTGCTTTGTCGGTCTCGGTGTAGAGATTGCGCATATTATGGGGGTCGCTTGAAGGTATACCCACAACGATGAGTGGAAGCCTTTCAAGTTGATTTCGGGATAGATACCCTTCCCTTGCACATGGATCGAACTATCGACTATTTCCCTAGGCATCACTGTAGTGATTGGTAACCTTAGTGGCCTATCTCTTTAGGGTATTTACACAAGGTAACTGTGGAGCAGAAAGTCTTCACGGTACCTGGAATCGACGTTGGCCAAACTCGCTCAGGCTCCTTGGAGGGTATACCCATGATTATGTGTGGGAGCTTGCACCAGGGTGTAAGTTCATTAAGTAGGTCATCAATGTAACTTTTCCACCCTCTCTATCTCATACCCTTCTTACTTTGTTCCCGCGACATTGGATTTCATCACCAACTAGTGCATTCATTGTGAGAAGGTTTTGTTTGCTTGCTTCCTTACTAGATTTTTAGCGTGTGCTATTTGTTTTCCTTAGAGGACTCTGGATTGGATATTTATTTAATGGCGTCAGTTCCTAGAATGACCAATGAAGGAACCCCTTCTCCAGGGGAACCTTTTGTTTTTCCTTCTTATGGAAACATTGGCCCTCCTCACATCGCTACTTTGAGCCTTCCAAGTCTCACAATTGGATTATTGGTATGGTTGTTTTCCACTCAGGTAATCTTGAATGCAGTTAGTGCTTCAGTCACAAGCACTTCCATCCAAGATCATCAACCTCATGTTGATCCTTCACCTTCTTCACCAGTAAGGTCTTCTTCACCTTATTCGCTTGCAAGGTCTCCTTCCGTTTCATCTTCTTCATCGAGTGAAGGTTCCAAAGCTAGTAACTCGGTGAATAAGAAGAAGAAGAAGAAGAAAAATATTAATAAGAAGAAGGATAAACAAGGTTCAAAACCTCCAACCACTGTCAAACATGTTGGAAAGCAACAAGTTATTGTTAGTCATGGTGGGAGTGTTGATGATGTCAAGATCACCCAAACAACTCGTAAGCCCAAGTACCCTTGAAGGCTTTGTAAAGGTAGCCATCTTCTTAAGGATTGCCCTGGTCTATCCAAGGTTATAGAAGCATGGTCTACATCTCCTTTCCAGTCCATGTCATCATCCTCTGAACAACATGTTGACGACCCCCTGTCAACTAGTCATGATGTGGTTGGGAAGAAGAAAAGTAGTGTCAAGTTGTCATGTGTGTTATGCAAAGGGAGTCATCTCACTCAACTTTGTCCTCTTATATGTATGAAGCCTCGAAATTATTGGAAGACGTGATTGTTTCACAACCTCAAATTCCAGCTGCTTACTATAAGATTTCTCTCAACCCTCCAATAGTTGATGGAATGATCACTCCGGTCCCTTCATCGATCAATCCGATTGATCATGTTGCCAATCTAGTCATGTCCTTACTTGAACCAGTTGACAAAGTGGTTGATCTAATACCATCCTTGGTTAATCTCGCTCTCCCCTCAGAGAGTGAAACTAAAGTGGTCGATCTGATCCCATCCTCGGTCGATCCCACTCTCCCGTTAGAGAGTGTCACCCAAGTGGTCAATATGATCTCTCTATCGGGTGATCTTACTCTCCCAGTACAGATTAAACTCGATACTTCCCATGTTTGTCTCATTGATATAGAATCTACCATGCCGGTGGGTATTCCTCCTTCTCCCGTGGAACCCCCTCCAAGTAATGAGGCTATCTGTTTTGATTGGTGTGTGCTAACTAGACCTCGTCTTCCCTCTCACATTCCTTTCCATATTAGAGTACAAGTTCAATTATGTGGCATTGTCACCCATGGCTTCAACTTCTGATGACTTAGATATAGTAGTTGACATGGTGATATCTTCAATAGGGTTGTTAGAGCCTGATCTCTTTATTCCTATCGTGACCCTCGACATGGTGTCCTTCCAGAGTGTATTTCTTCCTTCCAGTGAGGACCTCTTGGAATCCATGACCAATTTTTGTCCCTTGACATGGTGTCATTCCAGAGCATTGTCCTCTTGGAATCCATGATCAAGAAGAGAGACGAGGATAATTTTTGCGTCTCTGAGGAAACTTCGTTAAAAAATGAAACAAAGGTATTTAAGCATGGTTTTTTTATTTCAAGCTCGTTAAAAAATGAAACCACTTATGAGGATATTTTTTTTTGTCTCTGTGGCAACCTCGTTAAAAAATGAAACAGAGGTTATGAGCATAGTTCTTGTTTCTATGTCAAGCTCGTTAAAAAATTAAATAGTTTTCCCCTTCTCTGTTTGAGTCAAGTCCTTCATCTAGTATTTGAAGCTTCATTTCCTCCGCCTTTGTTGTTGGATGAAGTGAATCTTGGGGGGAAATACTTCCAGCCTCTGGACTTCATGCTTAAGTAGAGCCACTAGCTTCTTAAGCTGGGGATAAGTACCAACCATCCATGTGTTATGCGTTGGGAAGTCCAAGCATATTTTTCTATGGTTCAAGCTTGTGTAAAAGTGAAATCACTTACCTCAAGCATAGTTTCCTCTGGTTCAAGCTTGTGTAAAAATGAAACCAGGTCCAAGCATAGTTTTGTTTTGTTTTAAAGCTTGCATAAAAATAAAAACAATCTTGAGCTTAGTCTTTGTTCTTTCTCATGCTCATAAATACATGAGAATAATTTATCGAGCTTAGTCTTTGTTCTTTCTCGTACTCGTAAATCAATGAGAATGTAACCGAGTATACTTTTATCACTTTTTTAGACTCGTAAAGGTTATATAGAAAAGGAACCCACTAGAGTTCCCTTTAATCTCTTTTTAGACTCTCTAAACATGAAAAGATTATCGAGCAACCTTGTTATTTTCACGCTTGTTAAAGTATTTGAAGAAAACATCTATTGAGTGATGGTTTATCTCTTTTTCAGTCTCATCAGACTACTTTACGAAAAAGGAACTGAGAGAGTTCTCTTTAAGTGTTTTTTAGACTCTATAAACATGAAAAACCCTTGAGTTTTCTTTCTTTGGACTCATAAAACAAACATTGAAAGGCCCATATGGGACCCGAGTTTTCTTTAAGTGTTTTTCAGACTCTCTAAACATGAAAAACCCATGAGTTTTCTTTCTCTGGACTCGTTAAATAAACATCGAAATGCCCAAATGGGACTGAACCACTCCTTCCTAGGGTTTGTTAAACATACTCTAAGGGACTCATCCAAAGGATGATCTTACATTTCAAGCATATGTTATCCTCCTCAGGATTGTGTAAAAATAAAGAGGTATTCGCCAAAAATGGTGGGGGAAAAAATTGGGAAAGAAATATGTCTAAACCTGTATTCCATGGAAGAGTCGCTTTTGAACATGACACCCTTTCACTGACCTTGTGTCTAGGTTGGAAAATCCACTTGTCTCTTGATCATGCTCCTTTATAATATTAAAAATCGATCTATGATCCATGTTGTTGAGTCAATGTTTCCAAGATAGTTGTTGTGTCGTCAATATGTTCAAAGAGATGTCCAACCCGAAAATCCTTCTATTGCGTCGACCATTTCTGCAATCCTTAAAGCCTTCTATTGCATCGACCATCCCTGAGTCAGTCCTGAATCACTTGTCACTCTGATCTACTTCAAATATTGTTACCTATTTCATGTCATTGATGGGGGATACATTAAGGCCTTCCTATGATGAGTTTTTTCTTATCGACTTCAACTCATTATCTAGGAATTAGACATAGAAACTAATTGGTACCTTGGAACTTGCATGCCTCAATGGAAGGTTTCCTCACTTTCGATAGTGGATTCACATCATTGGTCCCTGATCCGGATTTATGTAGGAACACAATGAAATACAGAAATACACATAAACGCAGAGATGCAGTGGACATAAGACTTCATTTCATTAATAAAAAATGACTGAAATATGCTTACAGACAGAATGTAAATAAACTAGCTAGGGCGCTTGGTAGCTTATCTCTGAGAAGAGATGTGGCTGCTACTTGCATCCGTGAGAAGATGATTACAATGAGGCTCTAGAGGCCTTTTTACAATAGACGAGAATGCCAAAATTCATATACATCCAAAAACCTAACCCTAGGAGATGAAGCGCCAAAAGTCATGTGAGCCCCGTTTGGGTAAGTTAGTACATCAACTTCCCGGGGTCGTAACTTTTGCATACGATCTCCGTTTTAGGCGTGTGATAGCTCGTTGGAAAGGTATCATCGAGGAGATTCATTTTGGGGGCTCAATTATGCATTTATCTATCATTGAGAACCTCGATCTCAAAAAAACCTTCATTTAGGCCCTCAAAATGACCCTGGAAGTTAAAACCTGCTAAAAATAGTAAATTACCAAAATTGCTA
>JASDQU010437584.1:39448-54587 GCA_032191745.1 Picea mariana | reverse complement strand
TTAAGGAAAGCGTCATGTTCTTGTGTTTTTTGTTCTAGATTTAAGTGGATCTAGGGAGATCAATTAGTGTATGCACCTACCGATTTGTCTGATAACACCGTCATGAAGTTCATTTAGCACCTTATTGGTGTCTTCATGTTCAAGGCACCTCAACAATACCCTATCATAGTTAATCTGAAAAAGAACCGAATTTATAAGACGGTATAGTGCAAAGTTTAATTTGAGGGCTCTTCTCTCTCTGGGGTTGAGGTTTTCGGGACAAATTCCATGATGTAGTAAGTAAGCCAAGTCCTTGTACTAAGAATCTCTTCCTAGGGAGATGTATGCTACTTCTCCACACCATAGATGTTTTTTCATTCTCCCATATAGAGCCTTCATTTACTTGATCCTGGGCTTCGGCTGCGAGCCTGCACAGACCTTGTCCTTTTACTAGCTTGGTAGGTTTTATGTCTAGATCAAATTCTTGGACTACTACCATCCAGTTACCTCTTCTTTCTCCCATTTCTTGTTGGGTGAACAAATATCAGACTGCAGGGTGTAGTACAATCACCTTAGTGTGATTATTGAGGATGTAAGACCTGAAATGCTTTATTGCCTTATGGACCGCGTAGGCCTGCTTGTCTATGGAAGGATAGTTGAGATCAGATCCTTGAAGATTAGTTCTCATAAATGATACTGGGGATTTTTTGTTGTCATCATCCTTTTGAGTTAAAACCATAGCTAGAGATTGGTCGGAAGAGAAGGTATATAGATTAAAGTCTCTATTGAAATTGGGACTTCACAACACTGGAGCCCGAAATATGGCAGCTTTGATGTTGTTGAAAGCATTTTTTTTTCATCATCCCACTTAAATTCAACATCTTTGTGAATCATATTCTATAAGGGTTTGATAATTTCGGTGAAGTCGGGAGTGAACTTCCTCACGAATTTGATTTGCTCGAAGAAAGACTACATGGCCTTCTTGTTATGAGGTAATGGAAGTTGTTCTATGGCCTTAATCCTTTCGAGGTCTATGCAGATTCCTACTTGAGATATAATATGACCTAACAACTTCCCTTATTCAACCCCAAAGATAGTTTTATGAGGATTTAAGGATATACCATATTTCCTGCATCTTTCAAAAATCTGAGTTAAGTGTTGGATGTACTCCTCCCTATTCTTCGAATACACTGTTATGTCATCCAAATATACTACTACACACTTTTTTATAATCCCTCAGACTGCCACGTCCATGGCCCTCTAGAAGGTTTCTCCTGTGTTAATTAATCTGAAAGGCATGCGTTTATAAGCGAAGATTCCCCATTTGGTTTCGAAGGTAGTTTTCAATCGGTCTTCCTTCGAAACTAGGACTTGATTGTATCCTAAGAAACCATCGAGCAAAGAAAAAATATTCGAGCCTGACATGGTCTACAGAAGTTGTTCCATCAGTGGGACAAGATAATTGTCCTTCTCTGAAGCTTTATTGAGGTTTTGAAATTCTACGCACAATCAGATTTCTCCTGACTTTTTCCTCACTAGAACGACATTTCCTACCTAGTCAGAGTGCCTAACCTAGAAAATTATATTTGCATCCATAAGTTTCCTTAATTCCCGATACATGAGAGGTTCTAATGAAGGATGATATTTCCTGAGCTTCTATTGGAAATGCTTGACTTCAGGTTTAAGCAGGATGGTGTGTTGAATAATACGAGTATCATATGTTTTAAACTCCTTATAGGACCATGCAAAAACATCCTGGTACTGTCGAAATAGCTTGAGGTAGGCCTTTCTTTCTTCCTTAGATATAGTTTTGTCAAGGTTTACATTCCTTCAGTTATCTGGGGTCCCAAGATTCACAGTTTCATGAAGGAGACAAGAGTTGTCAGTCTTTCCACTTTTAGGACCTTTGAATCGTTCCTTTAGATCAAACAAATCTTCTAGATTAGCTACTCCTTTTGGGATTGTATGGGCCTTTGATCTATCTGTATGTCAATTTTCCATAAGACCCTTCTCTGTTGAGTTCTCTTGGAGCTCTTCATCATCAATAGAGAGATTTTTGAAGTTGTCTTGATTGGTCAAAAAACTTATGATCTATTCATCCCCTTYGAATACTTTCCAATTAGAAATGTTATTAGGTACCGATGGCTTRTAGAGTAGTTCTATAGTGAATTGGGAGGCTTCATAATATTCTAAARGTGATAGTCTAGAAGAAKTTGTGGCTAGGGAATCGGCAAGGGTATTCTTTTCTCTGGGGATTGTGGTAATATTGAAATCTTCAAAGAATTCTATTAACCTATGCACCTCYTGTTGGTAGTTTTTAAGATGAGGGGAGTTGTTGTGTATAGTGTTCCTCACTTGTCTAATTATGATTTTTGAGTCTCTGAAAACCTTTAATTATTTGACATCAAGATCTATGGCTTTCTTTAACCCTTGAACCAGGGCTTCATACTCGACAGTGTTGTTGGTGCACTCGAATTCTAGACTACAAGACAAAAAATGGAATTTCCCCTTTTGATTGATGAGGATGCACCCTGCTCTTGAACCCTCTTGTGACTTGGATCCATCAAAATAAAGGGTCCAAATTTATGAGCGATGATTTCCATTCCAATTAGTGTTCCACTCTTCGATCTTTCTTTTCGAAAGACTTAACACTAGGTCTTGACAAAGGAGAGAATATTCCATCGGCATTGGGAATTCTTCTTGAAAGGTCATTTTGGAGTTTTCGGTAAGAGGGACATTGGATATGAGGGGAGGGAAGCTCCCGAAGTAGGAGTCACAAGAATAATTATCCAATATGGGGAAATCAATGGAGGCTAGTTCATTCAGGGCTTCCAGATTGGTGATCGTATGCTTCAGATATCTCTCCCTATCAATTGAGATCATGTTCTTGTATCCTTTTAGTGGTAGCCAAAGGTGTGCCCAGTCAGTACTAAAGTATCCATTTATCTTTTCGGACCAATCTTGGATCAATAATATCCCATATGCCTCAGGGATATCTACTACAATGATATCAATCACCTGCACTAAATTAGGATGTGTCGCTATCCTGATCATCACATCTTTGAGTTACCCCATAACCTTGACCTGTGTTCTATCTAGTTGTATAACATGTGTGTCTCTTTTGAGAGGGACATCACCTAGTTTATTACAAATAGCCAAGGGCATGACATTAGAAGACACTCTGAAATCTACCAGACAATTGTGAAGATTCCTATTGAAGACTTCGAGCATTAAAAGGAAAGGAGGCACGAAAGGTCTCTCCTTCCTGCCTTCTGAGCAAGTGTTTATCATTGGTTTGCTTGCCAAATCCATCTGGGGAAGGTTCTTCTCCTGACCATCACCGGTGGTTGGGTTTTCTGTCGAACTTAGAGCCTGCAACAAAAGGTCTTTCTGCTGAGGGATTCTACATACGTCCATAACTAATATATTAGCTTTCAGTTTCTTCAAATATTCAACTATGTTATAATCTAGATTAGGATATTGCTGCGTATAGATGCTCAAAGGTTTTTTACAAAGAGAGAAAGGCATTCTCGGGCGATCGAGGTTTAATTTACTTTGTGAGACATGGGTGGCATCGATATCCTTTAGGCCGAGTTGACCCTTAATATGTGTCTGTACCACCGATTTCTCTGTGGGTGGTGCCCGGGGTTTAAACAGATCATCTGAAGATGCGATCACATTGGGATCCCATATCAACATGGTCATGTCTTGTGGTGGGTTATCCTCTTCCTGATCGATAATGTTAAAGGCCAAACTGTTGTATGGTTCGGTTAGAGAGACTTTGGCCAGAAAACAATCAGCCATTAAATTCATGGCGTGGAACCACTGAGGACATTCCCTTTGTGAGTGGTTCTCTTGGTGTTAAGTACAAAAAGAATTAGACATGACATTCCCTAAGTCAATGTTTAGGTTGGCTAGGGGAGGTTCAATTGCTTTGAAAGGCTGGTTTATTTTAAAGAAAGGCTTATAGGGAATTTGGCCTTGGTTTCCCTCACCCACATTTCTTTTCATATCTATAATCTCATTTGATAGTTTCTTGACCATGCGTTGTAGGTATTCTATATCTCTATTACCCTTATCAGGAGTTGGTCTAGCAGGCTTCCCCGGTGGTCCAGTCAAGAGGAGTCCTCTCTTAGGAGGGGGTTGGATTTATTTTCTTGCTAGATATGTCTAGCCTTCTTTACACCTTTTCAACCGGAACTCTATCATCTTTTCTTCTTCAAAATTCTCTGTGAGGGTTTTCTTAGCAGCTCTTTTAACAAACATGGAAATAGAGGCCGGAAGAGCATTAGCATAGACCTCAATTTGCAACTCTTGAGCCGGTTTCACCCCAGGCTAAAACTTGTTTAGGATAGTCGTGAATCTTTGATTGAAATCTTTGACCCTTTCCTTTTGGGTCATGGTGGTTGCGAATAATTCATCCATAAGTGCTCCCCTGGTAGTTTCTTCGGCAAATTTGTCTAGGAAATCCTTTTGGAACTTAGTCCAGCTGGTTATGGATCCTACTGGCAAGTTAAAATACCAAGTGGAAGCTGAGTTCTCAAATGTGTAGGGGAAAAGTCTACATACCACGTCTTCATGTTGAACGTTCATAAGCCTGATCACGAGTATGAACTTCTTGATATGATCTTTGAGAAATCCCTAGGTTTCAGGATCATACTTAGGGAGCAACTTTTCCAGGTGCCGAGGGAGATTGTTTACTCATCCAGGGATGGCCATGACATCCCTGGCCAACCAAGGTTGGTTGTCTTGAAGTGGTACTTCTCTCTCCTCCTCATGACCATTATTTTCTTCCATATCTTTGGAGTCAAAGTTAGGCTCTTCCTCTTCCGAAAGGTCATTAGGTTCGGAGATGTCATCGTCTGGCATCTCGAGTATGATGTCAAGAGGTTCTTGGATTTCAGTGATTGCGAAGTCTATTAAGTCTTCGACAGAATGTATGAAAACATTGTCGAGAGTGCTAACCACTCGTCTTCTTCTTTTTTTCTTCGAGGGAGGATAGGGGTGAAGGGAAACACGTTGATTTTTTGGGCGTAGGCTCTTGTAATCCTTCTAANTTAGGTTCGGAGATGTCATCGTCTGGCATCTCGAGTATGATGTCAAGAGGTTCTTGGATTTCAGTGATTGCGAAGTCTATTAAGTCTTCGACAGAATGTATGAAAACATTGTCGAGAGTGCTAACCACTCATCTTCTTCTTTTTTTCTTCGAGGGAGGATAGGGGTGAAGGGAAACACGTTGATTTGTTGGGCGTAGGCTCTTATAATCCTTCTAAACTGATTCACTTCCTCGTGAGGGAGGGTGTAAGGTATTTTAGGGTGAAGATATCCTTTCTTGGTGTGGGGTGATTTATCCTCTTCAGGAGTACTTGATAAAGGTGGGATGTCAGTTGGATGACTAGCCATGCAGGTAGGCCATTACGAATCTATAGGCTCTTCAAAATATCATATAACTTACATATTTAGCCATAAATTCTTAGGCCCTCCTTCTAGATCCAATTCTATTGATGGGCATTAAGTACCTTCTTCAACAACAGGAACCAAACCCACCATCGAGGCCCAATTAGATTCTGTAGCATTTGTGATTGGAATGGTTCTCCAGATCCTGCAATCCAACCAATTGAATCGATGGGCTTTATGTTTTCTTGTGAAGACATTTCCTTTAGTTGGGATTTTCTCTTTTGGTATTTTCTCTTTAGTTAGGATAAATGTGAGGAAAAATCGGTATAAACCAACTTGAACACACAGCGATAGGAATTCTAATGACTAGGAAATTTCGGGCTCGAGATAACCCTCACTCCAGCATGCAAACATCAATATTTTACCACAAGCCTACTAATAATACATTAACCGTGTGAGCACTCGATCGCTAGCTGAGATTTTAACCTAAACTATCCAAGAAACAAGATGAGCGAAAATTTAACTACTATAGAAGAGGCTGAGTTTGGGATAACCTCTTGCTCAAACATGAAAACAATAATCCTATACCATAGGCCTAGTAATAATACATTAACCATGTGAGCATCCAATTACTGTTTGAGAATACTAATTATTATAAGAAAAAACATATACAATAAGATCAATAGAAAGAAAAATAATTCATTTACCATAATCCTTCATCATATACCCACACAACAATTCATCATTTTCATCATTAGAGAAAAGAACAGCAAAGCAATTGCACTAGATAACTTGACAATATATTCAATAACTCTTACTTGTTACATCTGCTCATGAACCGAATAGAAAATAGTTCTTCTCTAGGCTCAATTACACATGCATATGATGAAAACAACTTCGTCTCTGGTCCAAAAGGACTCCTTAATTCATAGCAGCTCCAGAATAATTCTTAACAACTAGAAAGAAAAGAGTTCTTGCAACAGATCATCAACCTCTAGACCATCGGACGATGTTCCTATTTATAATATAAAGTCTTAACAGTAAGTAATGGAAAAAAACAATTTGAGCTAATAAAAAATCACCATGTGTGGTCATCATCTTATAGTATTTCAATAGTCCACCTGAGTTGTTTCTTGAAAAGGGTGGATTCTTTCATAATCAGACCATCTAATAAAGATTTCTTCATAAGTATGGGCCCACGAGAATCTGTGTTGTTCCATTAGGGCCGCATATATCCCTTTGATGTCCGCTGCATGCGCTCGGTATTTTACCAAGATTGAATTCAACTGTTGCAACATGGTTTTATCTCTAATCGAGTATTATGTGAATTGTTGCACATGTCCCGGCCTCGCATTGGCTACCTTTGTGCACTCTTTGGACCATAGGTAGTCTTGTTCGGCATATATATTGAGCACATCTCTTATGTCGATAAACTCACTAGGGTTGTGTTGGCAGCTGATTCACATTTTTTTATGATCCTATAAGCTGCCTACACCTATGTCTTGCAAACATCAATTTTTTCATCGCAGTTTTAAAATAAACGACATTTTCATTTTTTGGGACATTTACACACTTATTTTTGTTTTGTTTTCACAACTGTAAGCATGAAAAAATAATCTTTCGAAGTCGTATTTCGATCACTATCTGAACTATCATTATCTTTTGTCGATATGCCTATTGCACTTACCTTTTTTTTATCATTATGTAGCTGGAAGAACTTTCAAACTATACTCATTGGACATTCTTATATTGATTGTGTGACTAGGTTTCATTGAGTTTGCAATGCATTAATATTTGGATTTGCATTTTTATTTGATTTACTTGACCTTTTGGTTTCATAAGATACATGGGTGTTATGGTCAAATCTTTCATATATATCTTTCTAATATGATAACTATGTTGATTATATGAATACCTATTGGCACCTAGGTTAAATTATGGACATGAGTTGTTATAATACATTGACGCATGGTTAAACATATGCTATTAGTTTTAAATCGTATGATTAATGGTTTCAAACTTTGGTATAACGTTGATCTAACATGTTTGTTTATACACTTACCATTGTTTCATTGGTTAGGCAAATGACTTGAGTGTTAAACTATGCTATAGTGGGTATAACAACTATGAACACCGGTGGTAGTACTATTGACCATAATTGTTATGCATGGMAATGAATAACTCCACCACCTTCGCACGATGGCATTTATGCCTACCACTTATCACCGTTCACTTCTGCTAGGAGCRTGCATCTCTGCTCCTGTGTGTGTGTTGTAATCCAAACCCTCGGTTTACCATGTGCTCGGCTCCATAGCACCAGTCATGCAGATCGAGCCAAACAACAACCAAGCCTTGTTAATGTTTGACAATGCCTACAAAGACTTGGAAGATAATGGGTGGCTCACCTTTGTGAAAAAATTTGAGGGTTTTAATCTTTGTGTAGCACGACAGTTTGCCATGACCTTCGATGGCTGTAGAGCCAAGGTGGGCACAATACAGTTGGAAATTGATGAGAAATTTATCAGTCTTGCCACAGGGTTACCTGCCACATGACAACGTTGGTTAAAAAATTGTAAGGTCAAGGAGGTCCCATGGACACTATTGTTCCTCTCGCGCAAAGTCACCTCTTGTGACATAGGTATACCCATCTCTGCACTTAAACCACGATGGCATGATACTTTGATGGTAATCAAATAGTTCGTGACCTGTGAAGGTCAATATGGACTTGTGTTTCTCTACCACCTGCGTTTGCTTATGATTTTTATGGGATACTCATTGAATATTCCCTTTTATTTTCATCGTAGCCTATATAAAATGTCAAAAAGGTTCAAAAGGCAGTAGGCTGACAGTAGCCTGTTCCACTATGGGATTATTAAGCTTATCGTTGTTTATCATTTGGGTTTTCACGGGGATAGCTGGAGCACTTTCGATGCTCGAAATGGTTTCGAGGACCCGAACCCGGTCCAGGTTGACAAGCCTATGGTGAATGAAACCAAGGCCGAGCCGCCTATGCCCTTCCATGTCCTACTGCCTAAACCCTCAGTCGACCCTGGTATTGACTTACCCAACGCTGTTGTGGAGAAATTTGAGACTATTAATTTACCTGTGAGCAAGAAGCCCATGGCAAAACCTACTGCTAAATCTAAGGGTAAAAAGAATGCATGTTTGATTTCACGGATGGCTAGGAACAAACCTAAACCCTCTGCTGAGTCAAAGCCTATCATCCTAAGTGAGGATTCTGATTCTGACGTGGAAAGTTTTTTAGCTAGCGAGTACCCTTACTCGTAGGGTTTATATCCCAAACCCCCTTATGATTTCGTATCTAACCTTTCCCCCTGCCTAAAGAATGACCCTAGCTACTCGTGTATTAAATTGCCTCGTGAAACCCTCGATCATTTGGCCAAACCCTCATCTGCTCTTTCTAAACCCACACAGTCACTCTGTGACCAATGCAATTCATGGTTGGAACAATATTACATTGATGTTCCCATACTCCAATTAAAAATTCAATCACTGGAAGACCAGATTGCAGCTCTAACTAGTCAAAGAGCCAAGCTCCAAGCAGCTGATAAGAAGCAGAAGACAGCAGGCTCCATCCTTTTCAAAAATGTTGAATCATCCACAGCCGTTGTCAACTCTAAAATGACATGATCAAGCCGTCTTGTCGTTGTATAGGTATGAAAATTTGATATCATTTGTTGTGAATAATTTACGTTGATATTTGTATTCTATTTTTAAATAGCTCAGTCACTCATCCAAATGCCTCTGTCATTCGATGATCATTCTATGCATGGTTTTGTTTTGATAAAAATAGAAGGAATTTCAATTTGATATACGATTTTCTCATAGATTTTTATTGGATTTGAATGGATTCACTTGGATTTCATTTGCTAAGTTTTTCTGATTGAAGTAACGAAATTAATGGTGTGTTTTCAATACAATTCATTTTGTATCCACTCCACACGAGAAGTTCCATACTCAATTTAGAATACGATTATGCTTGGATTCGATCTCGTATGATTTGTATGCTGTGATTGGTACACGATCTCAGGAGTATAGTTGTTATGATATGCTGTGTCATAAGATTTTCCAAATCCTGAGTACCACTCTGTTCAATTTAATTTGGAAAGAAATACTTTTTTTTTTATAAAAAATGATCTCATTAAACCTGTGTGAATGCGCCCGAATCGTGGAATGTTTTTGATTCGTAATCACTATGTTAAAACATTTTCGGTTCGATTCACTTCTATTTTGACTGGATTATGAGTTGGAAAGATTGTTCTATGAACTGGACTAGTGTTTTAATTGCTGCTTTGTTTGATTTGTAAAACAAATTGATCAACATTCGTTACTCCTGTCAAATCCGATTATAATCCATTTCCAAATGAACGATTCTGACCAAAGTCAAAACAATCTTGTTTGCCCAATTCACAGTAACAAATCACGAATTCTATTGCTAATCAATTGATCCTGTTATGATTCTATTTCAATTGATTTTCGTGCGAGTTTGAATTAATCTATTCGTGGCTATGTCAACACAGTGATAAGGATTTGATAATGATCTTGTTTGACTCTGATTGTATCCCTTCCTGATAAGATAGCATAACAATTGTATGTGATTTGTTTTGATTGAGTCGGTTCCAAATTTAAATCGGAGGATTTCACAATGTTTGGATTATGGTTTTGTTCATTCGATTTTGTGGTGACACAAGAAACAAAGTATGCCTATCTCTGTAGGCATTCATTGATTCAGATCCTGTTTGATTTCGAATGTTATAACAAACTCAAATTAAATAATTCGTTTTCAAATGGATATCGGATGTCAATTAAATGGAACTGTTTAAAAGATTCTTTAATCGATTTTAATGTTGATTCTGTACCTTATTTAGACTAGCTAGAGAATCAGATGATTCTATAGCCAGTCTATAGAATTAAAATTTTTATCATTTTATTAATAAAAGGTCCTTCTAATTTGTTCATTTTTGTCCTTTTCAGGTGAATTCRTATTGCATGGGATTTTATGGACAGTCTAGAGGATATTTGGATGTTTTACTTTTATTTTAGTTTCTTAGTTTAGTTAAAATTGGGATATCTTCYGAGATTTTATGTAAACAGTTTTATAAMTTCCACAGGGAGGTTTTACCCTATGGAAAACTTATAAATACTTATTATTTTGTGTAATAAGGATCATCCTCATTAGTGGGAGAACAAGGATATGGATTTCTAATACAAATAGAGACAAAAGTTGATGTTTTGTTACARCTTTTGCTTTCATGTTATCAATCTTTTGTTTCATGTTTATGTTTATCAATTTACACTTGATTAATGACTACTTTAGCTATCTTAGTATTTTSCAAACTGATATGATTTAATGAATATGATCCATGCCTGACTTCTTTCAACATTTAAAACACAGCAATTACTTGATTCAGTTTATGAATGACAGATTTCTCTTCTTCATCAATTGAATTATTTAGTATAAGTCTTTGCATACGGGTTTATCTAATTGTGGAGATTTATAAATCATATGATTGTTGTGATTTTTATGTCTCGTTTGTCCTGTAAACACACTTCAAGAGCACTGCAGCTATCATTTACGAGAATCTTCTGGATTATTCGGTGCGAGTTTCCTTCCTTCGATTTGCTAGCACAGTCATCATACACAGGGCAAATCTGGAGCGTTTCCAGGTTAGTTTGTGATTTATTTTCGTTAATTTGTTTAGTATAATATTAATAGTTTAGTTAGATATATTTGTAGTGCTTTAACTTAGTTAGTTTTTTTGTTTTATTTCTCGTTCATAAAACTATAAAATCAACAAAAAATATCTTTTACTATCTTAGGGAAGAATGTAAATGAGTTTTTCATGTTTTATTTAAATATGTAAATTGTGGATATTGTACATTTTCTGAATAAGTTATATTGCAATTAGAGTTAATAAAATAGTAATTAGTAGATTGTATATATGGAATAGTTAGATTAGTTTAGTTTGTTTTAATAATTAGTTTTAGTTTAGTTTGTTTAGTAGTTAGGTTTAATTAGATTAGTTTATTAGTTAGTTTTATTTATTGTTAGTTAGTTTAGTTTTTTTTATGTAGTTTTAGTTAGATTAGTTAGTTTAGAATAGTTTTTCTTTTTTTTTTCTTAGGACCTTAGATCGGCTAACGGAGCCGCTAAACCCGTCAGGGTGGTTCATCCCAAATGGCTTGGGTTATTAGACAACCCTGAACTGGTTCCACTCTCTCAGTATACGGACAGTCGATTTCGCACATCAACAAATGACGCTAGAAGGAGGGCCTGAACTTGGGCCTGAACTTAATTAATGGCACGAGGAGGTCGCAAGACTCCTCCACCCCCTAATCGCTCACTGATAGTGACTAGAAGGCGTTCACACAATAATATTCCCCTTCAAACAACAAATACTTCAACCGACGATCCACAGATCACAGTTGAGCCATCAACCCCTAATCCTACAGGTGGTGACATACAAGAGATTGTCCATCACTCTCTTATAAAAACACATAGCGCCTTAGCTCATCTTAGGAAACCAAACTGTCCGTGGGGTCAACCTTTGGACTTCTCTGATATCAAAGAACAATTAGGTGACACTAACCTCACTGTGAATCCCTCAGATCCAATCTCACATCTTATTGCTAGAGGATCTGGGATACCTCCTTCACCACCTCCATCATCTCCTTCCTCTTCTGGAGGAGATTCTTTTGACGAAGGAAATTCTCCTTCTCATCCTTCCACACCCACTAACCCAATGGCAAATCAGAACAACCCTGCTAGACCCTGGCTTGATCAGGATGTTGTAGCTGTACCCGGAGCCCAACACCCTTTATCTAAACACCCGGAGAAATGGCTTCCCAAGATTGATTCTAACTCAAAACAGATAGCTGAAGATCACACACAAAAATTTATGTTAGCTATAAGACTTCGTAATGTCGAACATGGAGACGTTGTCTGTAGGTTGTTCCCTTATACTTTTGAGGGTAATGCATCCACATGGTACTTTTCCCAACAACCCCATACCATCATGTCTTGGGAAAAGTTTGAATCATTCTTTTTGGGAAAATTCGGAGACGATAAGCCTCCGGAAGTCCTAGTCATGGATCTTTCTAGCTTAAGAATGAACCCAAAAGAAAAAGTTAAAGACTTTAATCAAAGATTCTTAACACTTAAAAACCGAATCCCTGCAAATTCTATGCCCGCTGAAAGTCTTATAATAGCTTACTACACTAAATCTTTACATCAAAGCATATCTATTTGGGTTAAACGATCTAAGAAAGCCACATCGTTAGAGGTCTTCGAGGAGGCCAACCAGATTGAAAAAGATATACTTAGTCTTAAAGAATCTTCTAACAATGAAACTGAGACTAGTTCTTCTTCCAAAAAGAAGATTGAAATCCTACCCAGACCCACTCAAAGTAAAACACAACCTGAAAACTCTGATTTGGAAAACTTAACTAAAGTTGTTCAAAAACTGTCAAATCAGGTTATAGACTTAAAAAGATCAACCGAAGAATCTTCCTCAAGTAAAGGAGCCTACAAACCCCCTTTCTGAAATCCTTTTCCTACCAACCAACCTAATCCAAACCCCGAAGGCTTAAATCTAGAAAGTTTGTAATGTGCCCTTCAAACAATTCTAGAAGTGCAAGATAACTTGATACCCCCTGAGATCCCTCAGGAGATAGTTGAACAAGAAATAGTTCAAGAAGAAGAGTCTTCTCCAAACATCTTTGGACACTTCTTGGATAGCATCTTTCAAGCCAACTTCGAGACTGTTCACCCTTATAATACTAGGATTAAGACAACAAACAAACCTTCTACCGAAAACACTACAACTTTGCCTCCAAAGCAATCTAAATCAGCTGAGACTAAACAAAGTAATGTGAACCCCAACTTAGATTATGATGTTGTTGAAGATCTTAAAAAGTTAAGGGCTAAAATTTCTATTTATGAGCTATTGAAGTTTCCATTTCTGCTTCAAAAAATGTTGCAAAATATTTCAGAGAACGACAAAAATAGTAATTCAAGTGGTAACAGGGTTGTGCAAAGCAAAGTCCCCTAGAAGACTTCCACTAAAATCACTCCTGAGCCTAAAGATAAAGGAAGCCTTCCTATAAGTAATGTAAATAATGCAAATAATGTAGATAAAGTAGCTTTAGAAACTGCGAGTAAAAAGCCACAAGCTACTACTCTTAGCACTCGCAAAAATGTACCTCCTTTCTTGTTAACTTTCAAAATTTTCAACAGAAACATGCATAATTGTATGGTGGGCTCAAGAGTATAATCCAATGTGATGCCTCGGTCTATCCGCCAGAAGATTAACGCTGAAGTGGAACCATCTACTTTAAAAATCATACAACTTGATCGGACAAATGTCAAAGTTATAGGCGAACTAAAAAATGTACTTATTAGATTATCATCTAATCCTAAGGTCCATCAAGTTATTGATATAATTGTTGTGGATATTCTAGAAGTGTATGGTCTGTTTTTAAGCAGGGACTGGTCGGAGCAGCTACATGGTAACTTTGCAACAGACTGGTCTCACCTATGGCTTCCAGAGAATGGTAAGCCTAATAAGATCAAGGTGAATCGTGAGCGCTACCTTAAGTTCATGGTCATAGATTTGAACGATCATAACGAACCATATACACCTTCTGTTGATTCACCCAAATTCCAAGGGATGGACACCTTCTTTGGAAATTTCATGGTTGAGGCTTCACCTATCATCAATCTAGAACAACAATCCGAGATTGTAGCATATATGAAACCAACAACTTCTATACAACAGTCCCATGTGCCCGATGGAAACCAAATTTGGTCTCTTTATTTCGACGGATCTAAGTCTAAAGAAGGAGCCGGTGCAGGCTACATCATTATCGATCCGGCAGGTAACAAGACATTAATTGCATGTAGACTAGAATTTGAATGCACTAATAATATTGCAGAATATGAGGCTTTACTGCAAGGTCTCAGAAAAGCTCTGGATATGAACATTCAAAACCTAGTTGTATTTGGCGACTCTGAAATAGTGGTTAGACAGGTAAGAGATTATATCCACTGTCTCTCTCCACATATCAAGAGCTACCAGTCTGAGGTATGGAGTTTAATGAATAAATTTTCTGCTCTCAATATAAATTCCATTCCTAGATTAAATAATGTTGAAGCAGATCTATTAGCTAATGTAGCTTCTAAACTTCTTTTTGCAGAAGGCTTGTCTCCAGACGAATTCTCCGTGGAGCTATTGTTTCAACCATCTGTTCCTGATAATATCATGAACTAGAGAGTATTTGATGGCGATCAACAGATCATTAAATTTCTGCACATGGAAGAAACCTTTCAAGGCACGGTGATAGATGAACGCATGCACGACGACAATTTGCATGATTTTACGATAATACTTGATCCGAAATATCTTAAAGCACTATCGGACATGGTAAATTCCATACCCAAATCTATAGTTAGATTAGAGAATCTTTATGATTTTGAAGATAAATTTAAAAAGACGGTCAATTGTAAAACCAATATTTCCTCGTTGTCTTATGAAAAAGTGAACTTAGGAACTAGTGAAAATCCTCAGTGCATTAACCTAGGCTTGGGATGTTCTCGACAAGAAAAAGATGCATTTGTTAAATTATTTAAAGAATTTAAGGATGTCTTTGCATGGACATATGATGATCTTAAAAATTTTGACCCTAATATCATACATCATGTCATCCCGATGAAACCCCAAACCTTGCCCTTCCAACAGAAACT